>WOGR01006218.1:0-13229 GCA_015342045.1 Leptinotarsa lineolata | reverse complement strand
AACAATATTACGCAAGAAACCATACACAAGGTTCAACAAGAATTTGTACACCGTTTGGGTTACTGTCAAATACAGCAAGGGCTGCAGTTCGAACATTCAATATAAAATTCATGTATTCCAGCATATTCTGTCCGCTAGACAATAAGTATTTTTGATAATATTTCCAATTTATCTTATAAAGTAGTAATCCGAAAATTGGAACGAAATGGGGGTGTTCCATTTTAAAAAATGACCGTGACGTCATTACTCGAACGTAATTCACCCTGTTTATTAGATTATCATTTTAAAATGCGGTAGATTAACATCAAAATCGACGTGTTTCAGGATTATATCTTAAAATGACCTGTTTAGCTAAAAATGAATTTGTTCCATACTTTACGGACACAGTGTATATGATTTGATGATATACCCATAATTTGGGAGACAAAAGTGCTTTGTTTAGTGTTATTTTAAATGATTTCGGAACCAGTTCAAGACAGATCATTGCTAGGAAATGAAATAGAAACGCTTCATTCATTTACAAGGCAGCTCTGAATGAATTTTACGGTGACTGCTGTCAAAAATAAAAATTTCATGTCATGAGATCATCATGCTACTTCATTCTCACTCTCATCGTCGCGATTCCGTTTTTGATTGCCATGATCATATTATATGTTGTGTCACTGAAGGCGAGAGAACGTCAAGCAACAGCGGAGGACTATGACAAGCCACATATCGGATATTGTCCTGAATCAAACCTTATTGCAGCTGATGATTTAAAAGAACCACGTCACGAATATTGTGATGCTGAGTTGATAGCAACTATTTTGAAAAGATCAGCTGGTGGTAAAAATGATGAAATGGAAGTTGCATGCCCAGGTGTTATAATGGGTGAGAATATAGTGGTGGCCATTGAGGGATGTATATCAGAAACTGATCAATCCGATTACTATGTTACCAGTGGGACCTCTCATTGGTCAACAAATAGAAATGTTCATCGCATATGCAACGTGAAAAAGATAAATTCTGTACACGTTCCGAACGAAAATCTGATGGTAATGGAAGTTCAACCTGATTTTCCCGCATGTACTCGTGGACAAAACGGTGTTACAATTGCCAGGGTTGCTGAGCTGAAAAAACCTTTCGAAATAAAAGGGGGTCAAAAAGGAACTAAAAAAGAAGACGATTCGATTCAAAATTTTCAAGTAACGTCGGACAAAAATGGATGTGATTTGGTAGGAGCCCTCCTTTTTGATAACGATAAAACTAATTATGGGTTACTGAAAAAATGTAGTGGTGATTCTCATGAGGTATTATTTCTGGTATATTATCTCGATATTTTAAAATACAAATATAAAGGAGTAAGTGAGATTATTCTGAAATAAATAAAGCGCTGAAAATTTTATGTATTGCAGCTCCTTCTTCATTTCTTCGGAATGAATAGTCTCTTTCAGAAGAAAACTGTTTCCCTGCTTTCATATGCCTTCAGTCAATGAGTTCACTCGAACAAAGTACTATATAATTATCAAATTGAATATTATATTCTTGTATAGCAATGCATAAATCAGTTTGAATATTATTTAAATGCACTTTTATTGAAACAATTTCATCTAGGGTAAAACCGGGATAGATGCCCCACTTTTTGAAATAGCCACATAAATTTGAAAATATTAATCTTATACGAACAATGTCTGTTTTTATAGCTGGCTCAATTCTTCAATTTGAATTACTTTTATTTTTTTAACCCATCAAATACAGATTTTGCAAAAATTAGCTTTTTCGTAGAACTGTTTTTTTGAGGATAGATGCCTACCTGTATAAATAGTTGCCCCACCAATAAAATACTGAGAAGGATAGATGCCTGCAGTGAAAAATAGATGCCCTCTAAAAAACATAAGTTATAGGTAAAAAATATTTCGTACTTTTTCAATCTTTCAATTGTTATCATCAGAAGATGATTCTTATAGTACACAAATGACCATAATTGAATTTTTATAGCGTTTGTTCAACGGAAATATAAACTTTGAAGTTTCAACATAAATAATCATTTTTTTAAATTTAATTTTACAGGCATTTATTCAACAAAAATATAGGTTCTCAATTATTGCAATAAAACATTCACATTAAGTGTCAATAGGTACATTATTTTGTATTTTCAAATAACACAATAAAGACATCTTCATTATTTTATCCAAATCAATTGAAGTTCAGCATAGTGCTTTCAATTTTCCAAATCTTGAGCAATAGTTTCTGAAAAGTATACAGGTTTCCTGTAGCCAGTTCTGACACATTACACAGTGAACCCAGTTGAATTGCGACTTCGTGTTATATTTTCCAGAACATTCGGTTCAGTTAGTTTCACTTGTATCTTTAGTGTTATCCTGCTTATCTCTATTAGTTTTCTCTACGAGCAAACCTTCAGTTTTCTTCCCCTTAATTTTATAGTTAGGTGAATTATCATTTCCTTCATCATACAAATCAGCTAGGTATTAATCATTTTCAAATGGAGAATTTTCTTTATTTTGTTCTCTTTGTTTCACTTTTCTTGTCTTGTTCTTTATTGATGGTTCCTTTCTTTATTTTCTCAAGTTCTTTGGTAGTTTCAGTCTTGTTTTTCTTATCTAACTTAGTTTTATCAATTTTTCCTTCATTTCAGTCACATCCTTCTTGTGTTTTATGTTGGAGGGAATCCCAAGTTGTCAGGATTATTCATTTATCGCCATAGTTTTTCTGGCAATTTCATCGAAAGCTGACTGTAGGTTTTTTGTAGTCCAAGAATATACTCGAACTCGCACTCCTACCTTTCTTTTATATTTTTTTTGGCATAGTTCTACTGTAATCATAAATGACAGGGATAGATGCGTTTAGGGGCATCCAGTATAACGACGTGATGAAAAATATAATGATATTCATTACTAAATATAAAGTTATGAAACGCAAAATACTAACCTTTGAATCTTTGACGTATTCGTGAATTTCGTCGCGGAGATAATTACACGTACGAGCGAAACGCTTCATCACCTGACAACTGTCCTTGGATAATTGAGGTACGGGGTGACTGCGGCTCCTACTTATACAATTAATTCTTAGTCGTGAGTTCGGGAAGTTAGATTTTCAGAATATGAGGCATCTATTCCACTGCGGCATCTATCCCGGTTTTACTCTATTTTGTTTTTATGACTAAGAATAATCAATGAATATGAAACGTAACTATTCATAGAAGATCCATTATTATTCAAGATCTATTAAATTACAAATTTCAGATTGACTTTCTTACATGTTACAAAGAGCTGAAACCTTTGGCATAGATTAAATTGAACACAAATATGGTTCTCGCATAACAGAACGGTGACACGTTTTGATATACATCAATGATTTTTCAGTACAAACTAGCGGCAAATTTCTCGTGAAAGTTTCTAATAATTTCAACAGTGGTTCATAGAAGAGTAACCAAAGGATTCTTTTTCCTAACTGGTTCTCTTGTGTTTTGCATCGGCCTCAATTATTTCAAAAAATATTTACTCACATCGTGAGTGACAGAAAGTATATCGGTACGAGTAAATGAGCCAGGTAAACTCAAAAAATGCAACGATTTTTCGATTTCGCAGATCAAAAAGAATTGTTACGAAATGAATAAATAATGTTTGGAATTGTTGGAACCGGTACATGACACTAGACTTTTAGGTGCTTTCAAGAGCTCAGTGACGATGGCCCTTCCCGCTTGTCTCTCAATACATATTCTCAATATATTTTCTCTGCACATTCATTCGCGAATCGTGTTCATTAATTTCTCCTTCAATTCACCTCTCCCAGTTTCATTTCTGCATTCCGTGTGTTTTTTCATTCACGTCATCCAATCTTGTCTCCGTCCATACATCTTTCATTCATATGCTTTGCTGTCAGGCTCCCCCCCAGCCACTGGGTTACATTCTCTCTATTCATTCTTTTGGCAGCTTTCGCGTGGGTCGTCTTACAGGCCACGTTAATGACACCATACCCTCTCCGCCATAAAATTTGGGCCCGTATCCCCTTCTTCAACAGCTTTATGATGACGATTCCGATAGAAAAATTAAGTTTCCTGAATACTATGTGGTATTCAAAACAAGTAATACACTACAGAGTCTGTTAGGAAATCCGAAAGTAGAGAATTCCAAAAATTCTGGAATTTACGAAATCAAATGTAAGGACTGCAATGCAAAATATTATGAACAGACTAGAAGATCTATTGAAATAAGATATAAAGAACACTCAGCACACTTGAAATATGAAACAACAGAAAAATCAGCAGTCGCCCATCATATGCTGCAACAAAACCATCCATTGACTTCAGTTCGCTAAGATTAGTCAGACAAGTTAACAATAACATGCATCTAGATACCTATGAGAGCTAAGAAATAAGTAAACATAACAATATTTGGAATAATGATAATGGTCCAATTCCAAATAGTTTACTATATAACCTATTGAAATAATATTTTAGTTATCAGAAGATTGGCAACACTGTTAAGCAGGCAAGTAATATAGGTAGGTATCTAAGTTATAATAGGACAACATTTGTATCTGAAAGTTAGTTGAATCTTCTTCTTGAAGATGATCACTTGATGATCGAAAGACGTGTCGAGGTGTTAAAAATAACGGTTTGGTGTTGGGCTAAAACTCCAGTGAGATTCATTACTACACTAGAAGTTCCAAAACAGTGCATCACAAGGAGCACTATTTGATATACTTTTTAGCTCTGACGTATCTTCATTAATTACTTTCAGTTGGTCGACCGTGTACGTTTCTCCATTTACTTGCAGAGTGTTACCTCTTATTTTGGCATTGAACTACTGCGCTCTTGCCTTGTTCCGATGTTTTCCGATGTTTCAACAATATTTTTTAGAGTTGCCTGTCTTCTTTGGATAGATCTTGTGCTATATAAGTAAGTTGTACTTTCAGCTTGTAGGAAATTCGAAAAATTCCGGTGTGGTGGACTCTTAAGCGAGAGCAGCCCCCAGTCATGACAATAGGCTGAACACCGTCCTGAACGCTCTGCAGCCATCATAGCAACCCTAATATCCCTGACGTAGGGTGTTCAAAGATATTCATTTATATTTTGATTAACGTTCATCAAACGTTCATGAGTTCATGTTTTTCTATCCGTTTCAAGTCAATTTATATTTTATTCTCGAAAGATGGAAAGGTTTACATGTTCGCAGACTTACAGAAAATCCCCAAAATATGCGGCGGCATATTTTTTCAACATGCTACATAATGACTTGAAGGATCAGCCAAACTGTTCAGATTCAAAACAAAATTGGAATTTTATCTGTTATCTAGGGCATTCTATAATATTTCAGAATTCATTTCGGACTGTCAGTGAACAGTGTACTGTTGTGTACTACCTACTTTCAGTGTTGCTTGCTTTTGAAAATGTTTTTTGAAGTGTTTTTATTGTTTTATTATTTTAACATTGTTCTGTTTTTGACTTATCAATTGAACGTCAAATTGGTGTATGATCAATAAATGTCTATTTATCTATCTATCAATCTATTAATTAATAATATTGTTTTCATTCAGTACAAACGTGAAATACCATTTTAGTTCAAACAAAGCGAAATCTCGTAATCACCCATACTCTACACGTCACTGCGAAAAATTAACATACCCCGTGATACTGAAAAAGTCAATCTCACAAAAAACTCACTCCTTTATAGCCAATAAACTTTATAATAGCATAGCAGAAGATATAAAAAATATTAAATCTCCAGCGTTATTAAAAAAAAAACTGAAAACTTTTTATTAACAACCGGTAGGAAGTTTACTCAAAATTTAAAAGAATGAAGACACCATTGCAAAAAGACATTATTATTGACTTTTACCAGAATTTTTATCAAGATTAACCAAAGTTCATTGGCTTAAATTCAATATTTCTCTTATACTTGTGTGTAATTTTGTTCAGTGTACTGTTTATATTATATTTGTGTAGTATTGAATGTATATATGTTCAGTTGATAATAATAATAATAAGTTTTATTTGACTACGTTACATAATACAATATGTTTGTAGCAAGTCATGTTTGGCTTTACATTCAAAATACAGTTACAATATAGTTAAACTAGTCATAGGTATATTTTATAAGGACTGCCTGCGAATGTGTGTTTGTAAGTATATGTCTATGTGTAAGCTATGTGTAGATTATTATTTTTATTGCGAAACAAGTGTGTTACACTTTTCGCCTACCTACTTCTTTCACGTTTTCTGTAATGTCTATTTTATATATTGATGTGAATTCAATCATTTTCATTGTAATGTGAATAAAGTCATTATTATTATTACCATGAACAGCCTAGGCTTTGTGGGATTATTGTTAATTGTAGTTTCAAAAAATTACTTCGTTTTTTGTACGATGTTTGTATTGTCACGAAGAGACTGCCAATAAACTTATTATTAATATTATTTTAATGTTACATATGTATATTTTTATATATCATATCATTCATACATATATGTCAATATTTATGGGAAACAAGTGCTTTGCACTTATCCTAAAATCGCTTTATTCATTCACTCCATGTTGTAACTTACCTTTATCTGTACTTGTATTTATCTATTTTGAATAAAGTTATATCCTTATATGGGAACGGAAATTATTGTTTTGGTATCTCAGATAAGGTACTGATAATTCAGGTAACATTTTTATTATTTCAGGCACCTATTACAGGTACCTGAATATTTGAATATTTGGATATTTGTTTATTGAACTGAGTCAGTTTACTTGGAAATTGTTTAATAAACCGAAACCTATATTCAATATGAATCTCTACAAAATGAATAGGCCAGCAATCGAGATTTCATATTTATTTTTTATAACACTCATTGCATTAACTTGAATAGAAATAGAAACAATGGCATCAATATTTTTGTTTAATCGTAGAAACATCCAATTATTACATGAAACATAGAAATTCAATGACCTCTTTCAACAATATATAGTAAGCGCCAACTAAGATGAGATTTTGATGCGCATTTGAAACCAAATTATATCCTTATTGGTCAGACAAACTGATGTCAATAGTACATTGGCAAAATACGAATCAAATGGGAGTTGTATTTTAATACAGAACAATTTTACGTTTCTGCGCTGACTCATATTAGTTGGCGCGTACTAAATCAAATGGTAACCATGCTTTGAAATATAACCAATACAGCCTAGTAATTCTATATGCCATATGCCAATGACCAGAATAAATGTCAACTGCCATTCCACAGGTGGATTGTGAGCTTCTTTCAGAAAAATTATGCCTTCGCGAAGTGTTATTGGACTGAACAGTTTTCCACTGGATCCATCAGTTGCCATCAAAACTCAGTGCTTGAAGGTCGAAAAAATCATTGGAGAGGGGTGTTAAAGGACGGTAGTTCAAAATAGATTTTCTATCTGAGTAACAATAGCGAGCATACTTTCATAAGACAGTTTAGAATTTTCATCAAAATGTGGAGATCTGGCAGGAAAACTATGTCGATGTATTTCCTCCGGAATATAATGTAGAAATACATACATTCGTGATCACCTCGTACATCATTTTCAGGCCCATTGTGAGCACCTTGATCATTCGTGCCATTCAGGACCGGTTTATCAATACGTAGTTGAATGCTTCTGTTACCTACCTCAAAGCTAAGCAAAGTAACAATGATGATGAAAAAAAGTGTGACTAGGAGCTAAGACAAAACCATTAGTCTGAGCTTAGCTGGCGATTGACAAATTGGCCCTTATATGTATACATATGCTGACAAAGGTTGCGGTTTGTAACAAGTTGTTCCTACTTCTTTTTTTTTAAGGACTTTGCTTCCCTTACGACGCAGTAGACCAGTCTCCTCCTTTTACATATCGGATGTAATGCAATAGTCGCCTCGTCCGGAGAGGTAATGTGTCATGCTCAACGTAAACTACGTCTTTATGTTATTGATATATCGATAGACTCATGTGAAGTCAAAGATCGAGTGACGGATTAGAAATCTGTACCCTCTGATCAAAAGAAAATCCTAATTAAGTCTTTAGAACAAAGTAACCATCTATAAAACGATGTACAAGCCTGTCATCATGTATGTTTCAGGCGTCTGGGGACAAGGGGCCCAATGAAATCTCATCAATTTGGAGAGATTGCAAAACAAGCTGATACGGATGAGATAGTGAATGCTCCATGGTTCGTATGGAATGAAGCCATCCGCAGAGACCAGCATCCAGCAGTCCAATCAGTTGTGAAATAAGAAAGTTTTCGACAGCGCAGAAACTCATGATGATCCATCAGTTAGGGAAGCTATACATTTTGCTGTAGACGACCCTACCCGATATAGAAGGTCCAGACACTCTGTCGAATGAGGCCCTCATATCCTCCGTTAACGGATGAACAGCTTTTTCATCCAACTTACTCCAGCCAGGCAGGGGTGACACTGTGAAGGACGGTACGGTGTCTGTAAAGACCTTCATACCGCTAATCTCTCAGTCATGACTCGTTTGTCACTCTGGCAATTATCCGCCCCAAGAGTAAGGGAGCTTGGCTCCAAACCTGTCTTAAATCAAAATGATGATCTGTCCACATGAATTGAATCTTTTGGCTTGAGTATCTGCGTTCTATCTTCACTTGCTGGTAGGTATTCACCGGACAAAAAACACATTTGAAAGTTACAGATACTAGGATTGAAAAAAAAAAATGAGAAGAGTTGTGGGTGTACCCCCCACGTAACAAATCGTTCGAAGATATTCATGAAACTGTCAGGTCGAAAGTGAGCAACCTTTGTCGTCGAACATACAGAAATCACTTGATACAAACTAGAGCAAGAGAGATTTTCAATGAAGAGTATATGAGAACTGTTCAAAAAAAAAATCGTCGAAAAAATCGTCGCATAAGCATCGCTTAGAAATTGTTGAGCGGACAAATTGTCAACGGCGATCCAGATTTACTCAAAAGGGACATAACTGGTGGCAATTCATGAGTATATGGTTAACATTGAAACCAAAGTCCAATCGACCCAATGGAAGAGCAAAGAAGAGCCAAGACCAGAAAAAGCACGCCAAGTTCGATTTAATGTCAAGGTTCTGATCGCTGTTGTTTTCGATTACCGTGGCGTAGGGCATCAGGAGCTCTTGCCACATGGTTGTACGATCAATAAGGAGTATTATCTTGAGGTATGTGACGCTTGTCAGAAGCAGTACGAAGAAAATATCCGGCTTGTACCTGCTCACTCGTCATCGCTTGTTCGTAGTTTTTTTGCACAACAACAACACAGTATCCATTCCTCAGCCACCGTTTTTAGCAGATTTGGCCCCCTGTCGCTTTTTCTGTTCCCAAAATTGAAGAGAGCCATGAGAGGACGACGAATCGCTAAAAGAGCTCAATGACATACCAAAAAGTGCATATCAGAACCGCTACGAAGATTGCTTCATATCGACCTGGCAGGAAAAACATATTCTTGAAGAATTCAAGAGCGTAGTAGAAGTTTCTCGAACGGAAAGAACAATTCCACATTTGCAAACCATCTTTTGCCAGAGGGGCATAAGGCAACATGCCCCTCTGGGCATGCCCCTCTGATCAAGGTTTGGAACTCCATCTTTTGGAAATCAATGAATTCATTTCGAATCTGAAGAGAGGAGCGAATAGCTAACTTTCTTTCTGAATAGAGACAAATCAAGTCGCGAGAAAAGGTCACGTACCCGAGACAAACTAAAATCTCAAGGTCAAGCCTCAAGGTCATGTGACCTCGAACATCATTTAAGGTCATGTAACGTCAGTCAAGGTCAATGCTAATAATGACGTCATAGTGGTAGCAGGGAGGCTTAGAACCGGCTCCAATCTCTCACTTACTTACATCAGGGTCTTCATCGAGCTCTTGTTCAATACCACTATTATTCTTCAATTGAATTCGGAATCCAACCTTGCTAGTACTATGAATAAATCAGTCCATGAATGAATTTCATCAATTTCGATATCACATTTAGAAAAAACATTGAGTGTATCAGTTTGTAAATATAAGTTCATAATAGTTACTAATGATTTCAACGTAATAGTTCTGATTTAACCACACAAAAAAGGTTGAGTGCAATTGCAATATGTGGAATGAATTGAGACAGTTGGATATTTACAGTAATCAAGAAACACACCCTTGAGTAACACATCACAAATATTGAATACATTTTTTGATCATATTATTGCTCCTGAAAAAATGATCACTGAATAAGTTCCTTGAAGTTTTTTTATGAGTTATAGATGACATCCACATTTGATATAATTGATAATAGCCTGCTGCCAAATATGTTGAAGTTATTTGGTTTCTTTCTACCTATATCTTATCCTGTTAACTATTCGAGAGCTAGTTGAAAGACCGAAGCAAATCAGTTTCTTACAATAATGAAATATCTACGTTACTGCATATATCATCAGGGGTTACCGAAGGCTCTATTTTGAGACCATGCTTATTCATAATCTATATTTCAAAATCTGCATTGATAATATGATATACATCTGTTCTCAGCTAAGCCGATGGAGCATAGATTCATCTTTCATTTGAAGAGAATGATATGAATGATGCTGTTAGACTTTTGAATGAAGACTCGAAGTCATTTTGGTTTGTCATCTGAAAAATATTGTTCTAAATTGAACTCATCTGGATGAGAAGTATTGCTGTTTGGCAGGAGTGTAGGTGTTTGTCTAGGCTGCATATCAGGACTCGTGAAGAATTTATATAGTACAAAAAAATTAAGAATCATCTTTGATGATCCTCTCAGATTCTCTTCACTTGTACTATTATCAGGGGTTATACTAAATTGAAACTGTTACATTGAAGTTAAGATTCATCAAATGAAAAATAAAACAATTCTATGTGGATCTATAGTACTCTCTCATACATCTGCAGTTCATGGTCTGTCTCTACTGATATCGAAGAAGGCCAGATTTCAGAGGATTTAACATTGATTTGTTCATTTCTATGTGGCCTTCGTAGAAGGCCACACATAAAATTTAGCCCTCGTAGAAGACTACATACGAAACGGACAAATGGAGAGTGTCGTCTCATTTGAGAATTCTTGAAAAATCACGTCTAGAAAGAAATCTGACAGGTGAATTATGCTTGAAAATTCTTCAAAACATGATTCAAGAAATTGTGGCCATAATCGAACTGAATTCAAAAGTTCATTTGTTTTCCAACAAGATCATGCGCCTCCACACTTCTTTTTAGTTCTCTAAGAGATTGGTTGGATCAGACATACCAAGGTATGTGGATTATTAGGCGCGGTCCGTTGGAATGGCCTGCTTGACACCTCTCGGGTTTTTTCTGTGGAGCTAGAGAGTTTATGTTACGCAACCTGAGAAAATACGTTAACTCAAAGATAGAATTACCGCAGCTTGTGCTAGCATTACCCCAGAAATATTCCAAAATGTTAGAGATGTGTTCGAAACACGCAATCTCAACCTTGAAATGATTCATTACAAGAAACGAAACCAATGCCATGCAATTTATTCTCGCCAGAATTCCAACATCTGATTGCTTGGTAATCTTGACTCAATCAAAGAGCGCAGGAAGCTCTAATCGAAAACAGAAAACGAATAATCTGAATATCACTCAAAAGTCCGAAAAATTGCTTCGCTGACGACAGCACACTTGTCTCATCATTCGATTTGAATTCCAGGACATCGAATTCTGATGCACATCTTCACCGGCAGCAGGAGGTTGCATATCTTGATGGGAATCTGGAGGTGATTTCGAATTGGAGTGAAACCAATCAGGTTTGATTCAATGCCAAGAAAACCCAGCTATCGGTTTTCTCCAAAAAGATAACCGGATATAATAATGTCAGGACAGACAATTCCGCTTTCTGTCTCGATAAGTTTGAGGGGGGTTAAGATGGACACCAATATATCATGCCACAATCATTTCGTTGGAATTGCAAAGGCTGCTTGCTCCTAGAAATCTTAGAACACTGCTCCAAATCAGAAAACTGCACACACCTCAGCAACTTTTGAGGCTTTATAAAGTTCAGATCATATCTTCTTTGGAGTATTGTTCTCATGTATGGAGCTCCGCCCCTGAGCATACCTTGAAGCTGCTGGATTCCATCAAGAAAAGAGCCATTTGCTTGATTGCAACAAACATCACTTGCAACCGTGATAGTCTGGAACAACAAAGAAAGATTGTAAATTTGTTTCTCTATTATGGATACTTTCATGGAAGGTGTTCAAGTGGTTTGACACATTTGATTCCACCAAGAGCGAAACATATCAGAAATTTGCGACGGACTGTGGCTACTCATCGTTTTTAGTTCAACTCGATACACCCCGAACTCCACTGTTTGTGAACTTCTCCATTTGGAGAACTGCGTTCATGTGGAATGAACTTCCTGAGAACGTTTCTCCAAATACATTCAATCTACAGAGATTTCAATTCAATGTGAATGGCTACTTTCGCATAGGCACCGCTATCAGAGCGCCTTGAGTATTTTGCTATAGAACTTGTGTTTTCTCTTTGAAAAACTCTATATAGACATTGGAAAGGATGGTGAATGAAGGTATAAAAATTGAAATGCAATGCAATTGCAAGCTTTCTTCATCATGCGTGTGGCATCGGTGAGGCTACTTTAATTCGTTTCGTCGCGCGACAGTTTTAATTCAATACATTGTCACTTCAGACTTTCAATCCCTGATCTATCGGTAATATTGATTTAATCGAAGATAACGGCGTAAAAATATGAGGAGTGAACCCTGTCATCAAGAATCTTGCTGATTGTCACTCAAAATCTATATTGGAATAGAAAAGGATTATAAGTGTAGGTATGACATATTTGCACTGAGCTTACGTACAACTGCTATCTGTTGTCATTGCTGCCTCTCCACGTCTGCTGTACAGCTTCGATATCACAATGAGCTGTTTCTCGGTCAATTTTTGACTATTCTGCTTCTAAGAACCATGAATAAATTATTGGTTGTGTTCATATTTATTTCCTGAGTGTAAACTACTTTTCAGATAATATGCATTGATATTACTGAAAGTGATTTCAAAACATGTGTTTGAATATTAACATTATTAGTTCATTTTTCGAACCATTTTGATGTTTTTGATCCCTTGTGAGAAAACGTATACAATTATAATATACACTGTGTCCGTAAAATATGGAAAAAATTAATTTTTAGCTAAACAGGTCATTTTAAGAAATAATCCTGAAACACGTCGATTTTTGATGTTAATTTACCGTATTTCAAAATAATAATCTAATATACAG
>WOGR01006217.1:0-13229 GCA_015342045.1 Leptinotarsa lineolata | reverse complement strand
GGCTCAAAAGAACGAATAACGCGTGCGACTACGTCGGTCCCGCCTGATATGTTAAATAATGTTAGAAGACAGTTCTGTTTGAGATTAGGATGTTGCCAATACGTTCGTGGTGAACATTTTGAACATCTACTTCGTTAACATCCATAGTTCTTTTTCGTATTCTACATTTCATTACGTTTTGTATAATATTTTAGTTTTAGACTGTATTTTATCGAACTTCGGTATCCACATAATATTAATTTATTATATCTTAATTGTTGCAATAAACTCGAAAGCGATAACATTTTTGAATAGAGAATGAAGAGACCTTTCAAACGATATATCACAAGCCTATACTTCCCATTCGAAAAATTGGGGGTTGTACCTGTCATTCGACGGGGGTTGAAGGTAGGTGTGGCATTTTTTACGTTGAAGTATGTCAAACTATAATTTAAATTTGCGTGTTTCGGGATTTTTTAAAAATATGTATAGTAACCGAGATAATGAATTTATTCCATTTGGCTTTTACATACTGTATATTGAGCAACTAGATTCTGAAATAATATTCAAATTATTCTCTAAAAATGGAAAATGATTCAATAATTTCTAATAATAAATTTTTTAATTGGTTGAGTTGAGGTTAAAAACAATTCTCTATCCCCTGAGTATAGTTTATTTTCCGTTTTGAATGGCTAAAACCAACAGAAGTAGCTTTAAATGACGTATTTATCGAGAAATTAGCCGAGAACGATATCGTTTCCCTATATATCTCTAAGCTCTGTGCTTCATCCCCAAATCGACAAAAATTTCCATCGAAAACGGTCTCAAAACAAAAAACTCTGCTGCAATTCCTGCGCGCATCCTCGTCCCCATGCAAGCGGTCCTCGCTGTCGAGACACCCTGTAGAACCTCACCTACTTTCACATCCGCGCACTACGGGTCACTAACAACGAAAAACAATGAAAAAACAATCGACACTAAATCATTTCATGTCGCACGGCTACCTGCGATCAGGTGAGCGTCGTAGCAGGACTTTGCAGGACGCGGCAAAGTCTGCAGCTCTTCTTCTTCTGGCCGGGTGCTGACGGCGGCCGGGAAAGGGGCGGGAGAATCGCTATCCGGAGGCGGCCTTTTCGTGCGCCCGCCCACCGTCCTGCTACACTTGCAGGAATTCCGTAGGTCTGTCGGAATGCTCAGTCGCCGATAAAGGGAAATTGTCTATGAATGTGTATGGCAGATCTGATAGCAGACGCGAAATTGTTAGTTTTCCGTAATGGGAAGATATTTTCCTGCGGAGCAGGATTTTTATTAGGTGACGATTGTTGTGTTGATGTTGTGTATAGACCAGTTAGGAGAGGAAACTTTTTATTAACACTCGAAGGGATCGGGATCTTCTATTTTGCGTTTATCGATTGTTGAAATGGAAAAAATCCAATGAATTCGAATTTTATAAAAACCGAAGCAAAAAGTCTATCTTGGAATTGAATCATGAAAAAATACAGTTGGTTCGACGTTGGCACATCAACAACAATTAAAGGTTAAAACTGTTATCTAGGGGATATTTATGAAGTGCTCTCATTCAAAGTACTCTTTTATATATATTTATTATTCCACCGTTGTGTAAAGAAATATGCATTAGCTAGTAGTCACCCTTTGAACCCTTCTGCCAATGCTGTGATTGATTTGTCAAATTAAATTTGGTAGCTGCTGTCCCCAGATGCGGATTTCTCCACATCAAATTTTCGATGTTGAGCAATTCCCAAAACACTGTAGAGTTCGTGCCGATCGCAAGAAGGCCGGTCTTTTTGAAATCTGATCATTTGGTATACCTACTCATAGTTGTCTCTCGTTATATGGTTCCAGAACGATGCCAAATATGCTCTAACTGAATTTTAATCTTAGTTAAAATACCTTCCAACTACTATTCTCTTCTCGATATATTGACTGAGAAGTCTCTGTTTTCTTAACTTCATCTTACTCTACGAGGATGATATTTTTCTCAGTCTAAGAGAAAATGAAAGTCTTCCCGGTTTCAAATATGAAGCATAATGAGTAAAACAACGACTCCATGGACATACAACAAAAACAACGTGTGAAATCTTATAAAAAATTTTAAATTCTATAAAATAAAAGAAAATAGAACAGAGAAAATGCCGCCAATTCGACTGTGCTATTTATTATTAATTTAACCACTTAAAAAACTAAAAACGCACCAACTCAGTACAAAATACTTTCAGTTTTACTGTTACTTTAGGTAGAGTGATGTATAACCTTAAATTTGCATCCTTTTTTAATTGTACTCTGAACTCTTGCTAAACAAACTCCACTAGGAATCCTACAATATATTATAACCTCTTTGCAAATAGGAAATGAACTCAGACAAAATAATAGGTATGTGAACTCTCTCTCTCTCTCTCTCAATATCAACTGGAGTGAAAACAAACACTTACATAACGCCTCTTTCATGGTCAACCCCTATATTCCGTTGATCTGGTGTGTTTTCAACACCAACACTTTCATTTTGAATTTCCCTCAAATTCCGCACCACGCGCTCAAAAAAATAACTCCCCTGTTCAGGCCACCACCCTCAGCCTCGAAGGCTGAGGGATAACACTCCTCGAACTTCGTCTCGGCGGGCTCTTGTAACAGATTCCCTTCGTGGCTCTCGCAAGACTTTCAGCTATGACCCCGC
This sequence comes from Leptinotarsa lineolata, assembly GCA_015342045.1. NCBI lineage: Eukaryota > Metazoa > Arthropoda > Insecta > Coleoptera > Chrysomelidae > Leptinotarsa > Leptinotarsa lineolata. The sequence continues at coordinate 10,558 of WOGR01006217.1, read as the reverse complement.
GTTTTTCAAATATCCCTGAACCTAGCAACGCTAGCCACAAAAACCTTATCTAAGTGTTTTTAACTTTCCCAAGCGTATGATCATCATCAGGATTGAAATACATACATTTGTTTAGTCTAGCCCAAATCAAATATGGCCATAACGACGACAAAAGGTGCTATAGTCATGAATTATTTCAAACGCTTTTTCAGCTGGGAACGTATCGACACCGAAGAACTGGTTGATCGACCTCGATTTTCAATGACAACACGAGATATCCTATCCTATCTGTTTTGGAATGGATTCTTATTCTCTATGAGTAAAATGAAATTTTACGTTACTATCGCAATGGCAGCTATTACAACGTCAACGGTGATCCACAATTTTTAAAAGGGTCATAACGGGTGATGAATCATAGGTATATGGTTATGACATCGAAACCAAAGTTCAATCATCCCAATGGGAAAGCCTAGGAAAGACAAGACCAAAAAAGCACGCCAAGTTCGATCAAATCTCAAGGTTTTGCTTGTTGTTTGCTTCGATTACCGTGGCGTAGTGCATCATGAGTTCTTGCTACATGGTCGCACGGTCAATAAGGAGAATTATCTTGAAATTATGCGCCACTTGCGAGTTGCAACACGAAAAAAAGTCTGGTGTTGTGCAAAAACAATGTATGGCTTTTGTATAACGATAATGCACCTGCTCACTGTTTGTTCATACGTTTTTGGCCAAAATCAATATCGTAATCATTTATCAGCCACCGTATTTACCAGACTTGCTCCCCTGCGACTTTTTCCTGAGTTTTCGGCCAAAATCAACATCGTAATCATGTCTCAGCCATCGTATTCACCAAACTTGGCCCCCTGCGACTTTTTCCTGTTCCCAAAATTGAGAAGACCTGTGAAAGGAAAGTGTTTTCCGACGATTGAGGAGATAAAAACCGAATCACTGAGAGAGCTCACGGACATACCAAAAAGTGCATATCAGAACTGCTTCGATCATTGAAAAAAACGCTGGCACAAGTCTATTATATCTGAGATGGACTACTTTGAAGAGAACAAAATGAAAATTGTCTTATTTTTTCAACAGAGTAGTACAATATCTAAAACATAACAGTGAAACAGTGATACAGTCAAACTCCATTTAAAAAATTAACAAAATACTGTCAAATGAAAGGAACACACGTAAAACAATGATGGTAACTGAATCAATGAATAATGAACATAGAAAAATATATTTCAAACATAAGTCATCTGTCTGAAAGACTAGCCTACAGCCTTAAAGACGAAAATACCCAAATAGCTTTCAACAATGTGAACACTCTGTAGGAAGTATTATCCCAGCTCAAAAACTTCACTCCATTGGAATGACAATCTAATGGATAGAAAAGATATGCAATATGCATAACATATTTATATTATGGAGACAGTAAGAAATCTGTCAAAAGATTTGTGAATCAGCCAAACTGATAGACAGATCGTTCGACAGATTTCTCAATATGGCCATAATATGATAAATTTTTTATAATATATGGATGCCAACGAAAAAAATGCACTAATGATGCCATATTGTCCCTTCTGTACGAAGTTTATAACAATATCAACAAGTGTGATTTAGCTGCAGCAGTGTTCTGTGATTAGTTCAAAGCATTCAATTGTTTGAATCACGGAATACTGTTCAGAAAATTGTTTCATTATGTCATTGACAGAATATCTAAGTGCTTTGAATCGTATCTTTCCGGTAGAAGTCAAATCGTTAAAACGTCAACTTCGTTATCAACTGCAGCTAGTATAAACGGTAGAGCTGCTCAAGGGTCTATTCTTGGTCCCATCATTTCTCTTCGGTATATAAATGATCTGACATCGTTGAATAAAGAAATTCATGTTATTTGTAGATGGCACCACGGTACTGAGACACAGTATTACCTCAAACCTTCACAAAATCATATCTTCGAACATTAACAGTATCACTAACTCGTTATATTTTCGAGCAGTATTTATGACTTTCCAATGTCTCTCAATGAAATTGTTGTCGCGAAGAAATTAGGCACTGAATTCGTTGAAATTATCATAGATAATGGCTTGAGATTTGACGACAACGTCAGAGGACTAACAAAAGACTTGCTTCGGGTTGTTATGTAGTAAGAACCACCTCTAGAGAATTGGCTTCGTCTGCGCATCGTCGTCTCATTTAAGGTATGGAATTCCGTTCTAGGAAGTATGTTCTGGAACACACTTGAGTTCTATGTTTGTGCCTCAAAAAAACTATGTTGATTATTTGAAATGAAACAACAAGACTCGTGTAAGTCTATATTAAATACAAATAAAATTTTGACAGTTTATGTCATTTGTGTATCAGAAACGATAAACAAAGATAAAGAGAAATATCCTCTGGTCTCCTCTTACTATTCCACTCGTCAGACTCTCGAATTTAGACTGCCTATACACACCTTGACACTTACTGAAGGTTCAGTAATTTACAATGGCCTAAAAATATTTATTCACCTGCCGAAAAACATTGGAAAGCACTACAGAATTCAGGAAAGCAATCAAAGTTCCGCTCTCTGATAGAGCCTATAATAGTTTGGACTATTTTTTTATGATAACCATCACCAACGTTTTCTCTGAAGTAGACCTAACAATAGCTATCAATTCTTAGTTAATGATGAAGTGAAACTGACTGATAAGTTCCACTTAGCTACTGTATCAACTCACAATTCATACAATTGGGCTGTCATCTTGGTTTCGAAATTCATATTTGGATTAACCTTTTACATGGAGAACTTATATATGGTTTTTTGGCATGCAAACATCTGTTGTTATTATTTTATCATATATACATATTTATGTATATGTTTATTACAGGTATAACATTTTACACTTATATATACATTTCTATTCACTTATTTATGCATGCTTTATTAATAAGATCCATTCTTCTGACAATAATGCTTATTTATTATTATTCACATTATTTTTTGACAATATCCCAAAAGTACTTAAGTAGTTTCTATCAGAAAATTTCACAAGCTTCGTTACTACCAAAAGTCTAAATTATACATAGGTACATACCGTTCCGTTCACCCTTCCCCTTCACTATCTACTGGTGATCACTCTATGAAATCAAACACTCTCACTTATTTCCCACGTCCACTCTCGCTTGCTATTCTATTACGAATGAATATCTTGGATCATCCCTAACAAAGGGAACTGAGTCAGCGTTATACAATCTCATAACGTTCATAGACGTGCATTTATTTCTTACTTCCGTGATTGGTATTCTCACAATATTTCAGAACACTACACATACTTTCATTCATTGTGAACTTTTTATGTCTATATATTGATTATTATTGTACCATTTCAGCACCCATGATTATGGTTTAATAACCAACCGAAACGTCGGGTTAAATAAAAACAGTTTTGACTTATTTTTTACCCTCTCTCAACCAGTTTATCCTTAGAAATTACTAATAATTACTGGAAATTGAGTTTAAAATGGATCATCTGCTATCTCTTCACCTTTTGCAGCCTTGTTTTCATCTTTAAGGGCTTCAACTTTTGTATTGTAAAAAAAGACAATTTATTATTTTATAAAGCCCTTTGTATTGTTGGTACATCGTGTTTTGAATGATCATGAGAACTTAAGAAATGTCTTCAATTCATTCTTAAGAACGTTTTAGAATCTCAAATAAATTTTCATCATTACAATTTTCTACAAACTGTTACAGTTTCAGAAAATTTTCGGTTTCTTCTTGAGTTACACCCTGTAGCTATTGTACACATCTATTACGGTGATGTTTTAATGCACACCCGATTACCGAAGATTACTAAACGATAGGGTTGTCCCCCATTTTAATAGACTAATGCCTCGATGATATCACAATGCTTTTAAACGGGGTGTAAATTTACTTGCTGTCTGTGAATCACGTCGTGTTTTAGCTGGTTAAATGATCGATGAATGTCAGGAATGTTTCTTGAGGGTTCTGAGATTTGATATACGAGACTACAGTTCCTTTAAACAAAGTGGTGTTTGTCTCGTTTCCAAAACTTTTAGCGATTTAAGTTAAACTTGAATCGCTGTAGATTATAATATTGATTTGATACGCAGGTGTCTTTGTCGCTTATTTCTGACATATATTGTGGGGTATAATCAAAAAGCTGAGTCAGTCGAACATTTTCTGTGAAAGTATTTATAACCTCATTTTCACAAATACCTATATAACATCCATTGTTACAATCGGGGTTCGGGGTTCGGGATTCTAATATCCATCTGAAAATCTACACCTATACCACAGTATAATGCCAAAAGACCCAGTAGTTTTACTCTTGCCGAAACCTCCCCGTTTGTCTCACAGTTTTATTTTTTTTTAGGACTACTGCGCATCCATAATTATCCGCCACGAGTGGATTTCTCAGCGTTCGACATTTCATACACTGCTCAATATGTGAATAATCAATATAAACTGCTCGACAGTGAAACAAATTTCATGGAAAATCAAATGGGTGTTTTGTAGTAATGCAGAATATTATAAAACGCTTTGAATTTTTTATTCACATTGTTCCACGTTTTTACTCGCTCCTTGTTTATTTGGTTCAAATTTTCCAAACGATTTGAAAATAAGTAACCGAGGAGCTAAAAGGACTTGCAACTTCAAATATAGCTCAGAACTGGATAAAATGTAATATTTTTACATACTGTATAAATAATATAAAACGTATAAAATCGAACAAAGTTCGGAAAGCATGTCGGAGAGTGTCAAACTAATGAAAATAATTGGTTTGCTCCTCCAATGCAGAGATGAAACAACATTGAAACATACTTGTACGTAGGTGGTTATTCTCAACTAAATAAAGAATAATACTCATTGCTATTTTAAAAGTACCAGTGCAAAAGTGTTCTCCTTGAAGAACATTGCACAAATAGGTGCCAGATTTGCTTGCAGGTGGTCACCATGTCCGTATGGAAACAAAATTCTACTAATTGGTTAAGCGAGGATGCCCTTGTGTGGGTAACTCGATTCCTGTTCTCTGAGGAACACTGCACAAGGATTTTTTGATATAATTCAATACACGTCATGACACTAGGAACGGGAGTAGTTGATCTGACAGTTGTTTGCCATATAACAGCCTACATGAGGACTTGAAATGGGTGAAACATCGGTCGGCAACAACTATCGTTTTTAAAAGATTGTCCAAAAGATATCTAAGCTTGGTGCCAGCGTATGAATATAATAATAATCAAAATGTTGATGATAACAATATACCATACCATCAATCAATGAAATATTTTTTAGAAAATTAGGATGAGTGTAAAAAAGTTAGGAATCATCTGTATTGCATTGCACAACAAATGACTGCTGTCAGTTTTCTCAACGACAGCTCTTGCTACACTTCTTACTGCATGTATCCCACGTTTGTCGTTCTGAATATTACGAGTATTTTTGAAGCTATTGCAATCACTCAATCGATTCAAGACTGTATACGACACTAGGAGAAATTATTTTATTTTCTATAGTATTTAATGCAAGAATATTCGTTTTATGATTTTTTAATAAATCTTTGATTGGGTTTTAAAAATAATTCAATATCTACATATCAAAAAAATTAACTGATGAAATCTTTTGATAATCTGAGTATTGTTGGAAATGATTTTTGGCACATTTTTTGTTTGGTTATTGACATCCAGAAAATGTACTACAAATGAGAAAAAAACAATATAATTGAATTATTCATTGAGCCTTGGATGGAAATATATAATTTGTATCTGCTACAACTACACCTTTTGAATACATTCAAAAATATAAATACAAAATATTACATTTTCGTATACAATAAATAGACCTAAACATTTTTTTCAAATAATCATAAATATATGTGAAAGCTTCTTTTGTCTTAGCCACAACAAAACTTCTCTTTATCATATCATGTCAGTCTGACAGGCCAAAAGCGGAAAATTACCTGAAACATGACATGAAAACATTGCCGATTATCGAGGCATTTCACGGCGCATTCTAAAACTATCCGCCACGATTCGATCATGCGCGCTGTGATCTATTACCAAAAAGTGATGATTGGCAACCTGGCAATACTTTTCAAATTATACCCGGTTATTTGTCAAATGTCAATGGAGTTAACCAAACAAAAACTGTTTTGTTTTTTGTTGTGTTTGTATTAGAAAAAAAGGTAATTTTGCTCTAGCTTGTTGGAAAAGAAAAGTAACATCATGTCAGGGGGAGGAATGCTTTACGGGGGAGATGAAATAGGTGCTTTGGTGTTCGACCCCGGACACCATTCTTTGCGAGTGGGGTATGCCCAAGAAGACACTCCAAAAGCCGAAATCCCAGCAGTCGTTGGAGTTGCTCCTGATAGCATAAAATTGGAGCTCGAAGTCAAACCCGATGACAGTAATGTTTCCTCGAACAGTGCTTGTGAGTATTAATTGAAAATGTCTACCTTTGTATTTTTGTTTACTACAAACAAATGTGCCTCATATATTTCTAGCCCTATTTCCTGTGTATTAACTTCTAGCTCTCAAGTATTACATTGATACGACATATTTGCACACGCCAAAGCCTAATATGGAGCTTCACAGTTACATGAAAGATGGAATGATCGAAAATTGGGACATGTTCGAAAAAATATTGGACTATTCCTATGAAAAAGTAAATGCTCCAAACTAATTACATTTCACTTTGATTATTGAAACTTTGCTTCTAGATTATTCAGTCAGAATCTCAATTCCACCCTGTCCTGTTCTCGGAATCGCCTTGGAACCAGCGCCAGAAAAGGGAAAAGTTGACAGAATTAATGTTTGAAAAATACAAAGTACCTGCATTCTTCTTGGTAAAAAACGCAGCTTTGGCAGCATTTGCCAATGGAAGAGCTACTGCATTAGTTATCGATAGTGGTAAGTTGAACCAATTTTTCACTTATGATTTTTTTTGCAATTTTTTGCGTCTTTTTACGGTGTATATATATCTGATATTGTATGATTCGATCAGGTTGCTATTATGCTGTTGATAGCTTACATCTCCTTGATCATTGCAAACATTGTTACTGTCGTTTAGTTATAACGTTGAAAAATGACTTTCTTTGACTTTCAACATTTCTATTTTAAAAAAAGTGTTTTTAATTCAGCTTTTTGGGACATATTTATTAGTATCCCTCTACTGCTCACTTGTCATTGCTTGTTCTCAATAAATATTTAAAAAAAAAAATTAAAATTCATCTTATTGATCAAAATTCATCATGGAGCAAATATATATAGAGTATATTCAAGAACAAATTTCGCCATTGATTGCTATTTTTTATGAAATGAGAAATAATTACCACTAAAATTTTTGAGAAATATTTATTTCAGTTTAATTTATTCGCATTTACATTATTTAATGTCTATGAAATTCTATTAGAAAACAAGACTTCTTGATTTCCTTGAAGGGGGTAGATACTTGAATGATGCTCAATATGGTTTCAGATCGATGAGATCTACATCACAAGCAATGACGGAAATTGTTCACATCATTGCCCACAATAAAGATTTGAGTATCTGCACTCGCTTACTTCTTTGCGATCTGTCTAAAGCATTTGACAGTGTTTCACATGACATATTATTGAGAAAACTTGAAAAATATGGTATTAGAGGCATAGCATATGACCTAATAAATTCTTTTTTGACAGACAGGCTGTAATATATATTATATAACAATGTGAAATCTGATACCAAAATTGTCAAGCATGGAGTACCTCAGGGATCCGTACTTGGTCCCCTTTTATTTATTATCTATATAAATGATCTTCCTACATATATTGATTCAGCAGATGTTTTTTATGTGTTGAGTTGAGAATTGCATATTTTGATATGGTTCACTGCCACATAAACTATGCAATACTGATATGGGGTGCTTCCTCACATGCAAGTGAAGTATTCAATCTGTTATTATTGAATGTCTTCACAAATTGAGGTGCTTTCATTGTCTCCATCAAACACCCATAAGAAACGAAATTAAATCTCGAGACCCTACAATGCTGTTCATCACTATTATTGTTTCATTTTAATATCGACAGGAGCAACACATACTTCAGCTGTACCTGTCCTCGATGGTTACGTCATTTCTAATGCAGTTGTTAAATCGCCCCTGGGTGGAGATTACCTCATCCTCAGAGCGAAAGAATTGCTAGAAACTATGGGAATCGAATTGACGCCTGCCGCCATGATCGCTGCCAAAGAAGCGGTCAGGGACAAAGAGAAACCAAAATGTACCAAAAAGAAGTTCTCTTTCCAGCCGACCAACTCGTGGATGAATTACATGGTGAAAAAAACAGTTCAGGACTTCCAACAGACTGTGCTGCAGGTAAATGAGACAGTTGACTCCTCAGTGTTCGCGCAGACGAGTTTTCACAAACATACAAGTTTGACCAACGCAACTTTTTATTACTAAGCGTTTGCTTCTAATCTCATTAAAAATCGCAACATTATACTGTCTAACATTTTACATTTTGAAAAACCGCCTTACAAAAATTAACCTCTGTTGTATTAGGTTTCTGAATATCCTTTCGACGAAAAGGCTGCGGCTACAATTCCTACCGTCCATTATGAATTCCCATCTGGTTACCACCAAGATTTTGGATCTGAACGGTTCAAACTAGCCGAAGGCCTGTTTGATCACCACATGTTAGGAGCAGGCTATATAAGTACGATTTTTTTATCCAACAGTTTTAATTATAAGGACTAGATAAATGATATTTTTTTCAGCTGCTACAAGTGCTGGTATGTGTGATGTCGATATTAGACCAGCTCTTTACAGTTCGGTGGTGTTGACAGGTGGAAATTCGTTAGTACAGGTAAGAAATATATTTCTGTCGAGTCAAATATCATAAATCTTTGGAAACCAGAAATGTCAGTTAATTTAAGTCATCTGCAGTGGACGAGATTTGTTGATTGATATGAAGCCCACTTTTATATTTTTTGTAGTTGGCTACCATGATTTCTGTCAAAACTGTCAACTGACATTGACAGTTTTGACAGACAAATAAAATTATAAACTTGCAGTTTTTTGAGTACAACAAACGAAAATGAAAACTAACCATGATTGCAGCCAAACAAAAAACCGGGATATGACTGTATATTAGCTTGTGATAATCTGTTATTTTATTCAATTCTACTAGTGTTATGGTTAACTGCTGGTTTAAACTTTTAAATTAGTATATTTACCACTGAGTTTCATCAAAAACCAGTTGTTCATCGTCAACACAAAAAAATATTTCGTTCCAATCAGTTTTTTCTATCCTGTTTCTGTTGTTTTAGGGTTTCAGCGAGAGGTTAAGTAAAGATCTCTCATCCCGTACGCCGGGATCGATGCGACTCAAAATGATTGCAGCCAATGGTACAGTAGAGCGAAGGTTTGGAGCTTGGGTCGGAGGATCTATATTGGCCTCAATCGGTACCTTCCAGCAGATGTGGGTGTCTATGCAGGAGTATCAGGAGTGTGGGAAGGCCCAAATAGACCGAAAGTGTCCTTGAAAAATTTTTTACATTGTAATTGTTATCAACCTTTATATCAATTCCTCTTTATGATGTAATGATTTTGTGCAGAGTATTTTTACACATTGAAAATAAATCAAACGAAGTAGATTTTTATTGGGACACATTCTGGAAGGGTAATACCAGTATACCTCCAAGAAATTGAAATTTTGACATACGTCAAATATTTCGTTAGCCCGGTATCCGGAATTTAGCCACGGCAAGCTAAATATGGTAGGAATGTGAATGTCGCCTAAATTATACTATATTCATTTTAGATAATTCATCTAAAATTCTCAACATAAAAAAGCTATTTCGACCTATCAGTAATTTAGAATTAAGTGTATCAAATGCTAGGCTAATAGACCATATTACACTTGACAGGAGAGAAGGTATTTAGTGTTGCATGACTGGCAACCCTTTTTAATGACAACAAAAATTCAATTTCGGAGTTATTTTACAATGTATATTCGTAGTTTCAGCACGACGGAGCTAATATTATTTGACAATATATTTATATATTGTTCATATAACATCTGTGTCGTATTTTAACTGAAAACAATTTTGCGTATTGAATTGTGGTAAAACGTGTCAGATTTCTGTTATCATAAGATGAACAATATTACTGGAGATTGGAGATAGATGCCTTTGTGACCAAAACACTAAATCATTTCAATAAACGAACTGAAATTTGAAGAGAAAGGTTCTACGGAAATCTATAGCCAGAGTGAAAAAAATACTGTATGAGAGTTCAATAAAGAAAAATCACTAACGATGATGTCGCTGATCATACGATAACCTGCTAATCGGAACAACTAAATATGAAGGTTACGTTTGTTGTTCTGGGGTAAATATGAGGAGATGATGAAAAAGTAAAATGAGTTATTGTTGCCAACTAGAAACACAAGAAACGACAACGAACTTCCCTATAGAACGTATCAAACATGAAAAATAATGCATTTTATTAACACGCTTATATAAGCTTCGGTTGTATCTATGTATGTAACGGAATCTTTGAGCATAATTTTCACCAATTTTCAGAAGTCTGATTAATTTG
>WOGR01006216.1:0-13230 GCA_015342045.1 Leptinotarsa lineolata | reverse complement strand
TTCGTCAACAACGCTGGAGGTGATCGTTTTCGAGATATTTGCAATTTCCTATATCGATGCATATTACTCAGCTCCTAGGGCACCAAGTGAAGTTGCTGAGAACATTACAAAAACTTATTATTAGGTGTATCTCGTCAAAGTAAATAACTTTTTCTAATGAAATGTTTATCAAAAAATCATTCGTTTTTGAAATAAAACTTGAATTTTTCAAAACTTGGTTGATTTTTGTCATAAGTATCCCGAAAACGAATGATTTTTCGATGAACATTTTGTAGAAAAAAAATGTTTATTTTGACGGGATCCACCACATACTTAGTTTTTGTAATGTTCTCAGCAACATCACTTAGCGCCCTAGGACCTAAGTAATATCTCGAAAACGATCACCTCTAGCGTTATTGATAATGTGAACCTTTTTTACTTAGAAAAGGTGTGGAAATCAGGTTTCTTCATAAAAAGTACCGAAAGTTTACTGTGAAAAAAGTTAAGTCAATTTGAAATTGAAAATGACAGCGTACGCAGCGCCCTCTAGATTTTGAATGAGAATCAAAACAAAATTATGATTTTCTACGTCAAAAAAACCTCGAGTATCGAATTTCGTGCAGATAACTTATTTTTTGCAAAAGTTATTTTTCAAAAACGAACAAAAGAAAACAATTTCAACACCCTTTATCTTCGAAACGAAGCATTTCCGGACACAAGTTTATATGGACGTTTTTCTTAACATTGTCTCAGAAATACGCCATTAGAATATTTTAACGTACTTATGTTACACCCTGTTTATTCAGTTACAGCTGTTTGTGTTCAGTTTTTTGGTGAGAGGTGTAAAAGTCAGAAAGTGTTTTGCCTGTTCAGTGATTTTCTGCTATCGAAAGAACTGGATCAAAGAAATTGTGTCAATTTTGGAGTGAAAAATTGAATCAAGTGCTCAAAAAAAATTGAATTTTCACAGTGGCATACGGTGATTGTACTCTGAGTCGGAAAAAATGATTACAAGATTACATATTTTCACAGAATGTCGAGAAGATGTAAGTGACGACATTCGCCCTGGACGCCCCAGCACATCAACAACCAATGAAAATATTGAGGAAATGAAGAAAATTGTTATGAAGAATCGTCGAATTCTATTTGGAGGATTGCTGAGGATGTTGGTATATCGGTTGGCTTATGCCATGAAATTTTTCCGCAAATTTTGGGTATGAAGCGTGTGGCGGCGAAGTTCGTTCCAGAATTGCTGACTTTTGACCAAAAAACCGTCGCATGAGCATCGCTCAGGAATTGTTGAATGACGTCAATGGCAATCCAGATTTGCTCAAAATGGTCATAACTGGTGACGAATCATGGGTATATGGTTATGACATCCAATCTTCCCAATGGAAGAACCCAGGAGAGCCAAGACTTAGATAAGCACGCCAAGTTTAATCAAATATTAAGGTTTTGCTTACTGTTTTCTTGTCACACGGTCGAACTGTCAATAAGGATTATCATCTTGAAGTTATGCGCCGCTTGCGAGAAGCAATACATCTGGTATTTTAGAGAAACCATATATGATTTTTGTATACGGAAAATGCAACTGCATACTCGTTATTGCTTGTTCGTAATTTTTTGGCCAAAAACAACACCTTGATCATACTTTAGCCACCATATTTACCAGACTTGACCTCTGTGACTTTTTCCTGAATGGCTAAAATAGCTCAAGAACATACCAAAAAGTTCATATCGGAACTGCTCCGTGAATTGTAAAAAACGCTGTCACAAGTATATTTTAACTGAGGGATATTACTTTGAAGGGGAAAATAGATGGACAAATAAATATGTTTTGAGAAAATTTAAAATTCATCTCATATTTTGACAGATTATTACGAGTATATCTGGATCCTTCAGATACCGTAAAATTTGCAGGATAAAATACATACTTGTGTTTTCACAATGAGCAAGATACTGATCGAAGCAAAATAATATCAATGGTCGCCTTATTCAATTGCAAACCATTTATTTAGAAAACATTTAGAAACAAGGTTTTTCGTGCTTTGTTAATTGAGAAATTCAGGACTACTGGTTGTAGGGAATATGTCACCAAGTAAACTAATATGTCTGATGGATAGTACTCAACCAGTTACTTATCACAGTTACTTATCACAAAGATCCCATTGTTAACTATTATCGTTCAATTTTTTGTTAACGGCATCATCAAAGTAGTTATTTCGAGAGGGTTGTTTCTTCCAATTTGCGTCTGAAAGTTATTCTTTGCATGATCTACACTTCTTTGAAAGAAGTTCATTTTGGAATCAACTGTTTTCTTCCTTCCTTTGGAAGATTTCCACATTTTTTTATATACCTAAAGATGGAGGTGTAGAAATCCAGAACTTTTCTCTCCCAATATTTTATAATTTGATCGAATTTAACTGGCCGGTACTTGATAAAAATTCATATTAAAACTCATCAATACAAATTATAAGGGGTTATATTTTCTTTTGTATGATTTTCACTTTAAAAGGTTTCACAAAAACTGCATCACGTGTTTCGCTATACAATAGCGGTTTTTGTAAAACCTTTTATAGTGAAAATCATATAATGAACTGTATTTATGAGTTTTTATGTCATTTCATTAGTTCCGAAATTAGTGGTTCACTCTGAATTCTGTTATGAAATTTCATTAAATATGGTGAGATATGCCAATGAAAAACCAGTGAAGTTTTTCATTTACTGGTAACTTTAGACCAGGTAGTTTATCCAAATTGTTGAAAACACAGCTTCATTATCCCAATTTTCAAATCGGGTGATGTAGGGAATGATTGATCAATAACCAATATGGCTTTTCTCGAAATAAGTCAACTGTTTCCAATCTTCTCATCTACAAGCTAAAAATATTGAATGTCTTGGAGGGTAGGTCAGATGGATGCCATATACACTGACTTTTCCAAGTTGCAGTTGATTTCCTGATAGAAATATCAGATGCACTTGAATAATGAGTTTCTGTCGCAAAATTTCTTCCTCGAAGAAAACAAACGGCACACCCAATTAAATCTTAAAAATTCTTGTTTTGAAAGATTCTTCACGTACGTATATCACAGTTAAGGAGTGTCCTGTTTCTCAATTGTCCGAAAGGCTTTTATGGATGACATGGTGTAATTGAAATACTTCTCAAGATTTTATCGCCGAATATTTTGCATAAGGAACATATTATTGCAGGATTTCATGCAAATTTCTCCACTTATGTTGAAAATGTTCAAAATAATGTAGAGTATATTCAAGGCAACAACGGTTTCAAAATATTGTTAATAGGTACACCTTCTCGAAAGCATAATTTTCAAATAGATATCATCTTGTTTCGGGTTGCGTTCTAGAATTCATTCAGGGTATCATGAGCTACTTATTCTGAATCGTTCATAAACTTACCCTAGTATAATTAAGCGACGATATATGATAATACAAATGAACGTATCTGATATTTTAAAGGAACGAAGTATTGGAGAAATATATGCAAAAATTAATATTCATAAATTACTAGCAAATCCGGCCACGATTTACATTGTCTTCTAATACATAATATAAAAATGAATTGCTGTTCGTGGGTCTCGCTAAAACTCGAGAAAGGTTGAACCGATTTAGATCATTTTGGTTTGAATTATTTGTGGAAGACCAGGAAAGGTTCAAAAGGTGAGTAAATATGACAAAAAAAAGAAATATAATGATAATAATGATGAAAGAACTCAAGAACGGCTGGACCAATTTTTATGATTTTTGTCATTTTGGATTTGTCTTCGTCGGAATGATAAGTAATGGAAAATGATATTTCTTCAATGAAAATAATAATAACAGGTTTTCTATACATCGCTGGATGTAAAGAAAACATGCTCATCGATAGATGTGTAACGCTGGACTCGATACAATATAAGCGTAACCTGTCTATGGCCTGGATCGATTACTGCAAGGCATTTGATACTACATCGAATGAGCTCATCTTGCATTCGCTCATATGCCTTGCGGTACCAGAAAAACTAGTGAGATGCCTTGAATAACTGATACCTCTCTGGCGGGCTCGCTTCACCATAATATCTGGTCAAGCCAAAGTCCAAACAGGATGGGTCACTTTCAGAAAAGATGTATTTTAGGGTGATTCCCTGAGTTTCTTTTCCTTCTGCATCTCACTATTGCCATTATCCGTTGCGCTCAGAAATACTCGAGGGTATAACTCTGGCACCTCCGGAAACCGGAGGCACAAGGTCACCCATTTATTTAATATGGATGATCTTAAACTTCATGCCTCTGGAGAGAAGGATCTCTATCAGTCCACGAGGGTGGTGAAAGAGTACACACATGCTATCGGTATGAAATTCGGGATAGATAAACGTGCAATGGTCCATCCCAAAAGAGGACGATGCGGGGACAACGGAGAGGATGTGCAGCTCGTAGATGAATAGAAAAATAAGCATTGAAAAATTGTATTCCATCAATAAAAACGATAATAATATTGATAAGAGAACTCAAGAACAGCTGGACTGATTTTAATGATTTTTGTGATTTTGGGTTAGTCTTGATCGAGAATAGACTAATAATTATTGAAATATGATAACTTATCAATGAAAGTAATAACAATACTGAAAGAACTCAAGAACGGCTGGACCAATTTTTAAGTTTTTTTGTCTTTCTGGATTTGTCCTCTTCGAGAATAGAATATTATGCATTGGAATATGATATTTCATCAAGAAAAATAATGATAAATGATAGTAATGAGAGTATTCAAGAACGGCTGGATCAATGTTTATGATTTTTTGTTTTTTGAGTTTTGTTCGTCGGTAATAGGATAATGAGTGTGAAAATATAATATTCCATCAATAAAAATTATATTAATGATGGAGGAATTCAAGAACAGCTGGACCAATTTTTATGATTTTTGTCTTTTTGGATTTGTCTTCGCCGGGAATAGAATGATGAGTTTTGAAATATGTTTCATCAATAAAAATAATAATGAGTATAATCAAAGAACCTAAGAACGGCTAGACCAATTATAACAGGGTGCTTTACTGAGAAGTGCATTCTTACTACCAATCCCCCTTCATTTTATTATATAACATTACCATTTATTTTAATATATTTAATAATTTTCTATCAATTTTAGAATCCGAAATCTGCTCATTCATTGACCATTGGGCTTAACGATGTTCGCCGGGTCCGCTAGAGTGTTTTAAATTCGATCCTCACCATTGGGAGCTCGGAAACTATGAAAGATACGCAGAATATGCACAATCAATTTTTCAATATCTCCAATATTTCGAGAAAGAATTACAACTTATGATACATCAATAAAGAGGTAAAAACTGATTCTATTCAAAACGGTAAGAATCCAATGTAGCGCCCATTAGAAAAAATAAAGTTGATGATGGTGGCCGGAAAACGAAACGTCAGATAGCAAATCTGAAGACACCATTATGTAGCAGGGAAAAAGTGGCAATGTGAAGTGCAATTTATTTTCGAATCCCTTGAAAAATAAAGCCGAGTATATCTGGATATCTCCGGATATACTTGGAATTTCCGAACTATCTCAACGGTATATTGTTAGTCAGGTAAATGCACAACTTTGCCCCAATTTAACCATCTTTGTATCTCTCATAGTTTCCGAGATCCATTTCAATGGTGAGGATCGAATTTGAAACACCCTGTATAAATTGATGATGTAGCAATTATTACTACGTGGTAGGAGACCATCATGAAAAATGAGAAATGAAACTTTTTATATTTTTTACCACTTTCATTTGTAACTAATTTTACTGCAGTTTCGTCCTGAAAGGACATTTTCGAACTTATACATAATGTATAAGTTTTCTTTATATTATATTGTTGTAAACTATTCAATGCAGTGAAATTATTATTAATGAATGAATAAGAAAGCGCATAGTGGTCTTTTACAGCCCTACAGTTATAACCCAATTCTTCATTAACTGTCCTACAAAAATCCTTTATATATAGATTGGTCCGAGTATTGAGCCCAATGGTCCTCTTTGCTGAGGGTAGAGTGGAGATACAAAAGTTCCATCACATGCAATTCTTGATTTCTTTCATTAAGACAGTTGGCAAGTAAAGTAATAGATGAAGTTTTTACGTTGATATTGAATACAAAATTCAACACGAATATGTTGTGCTGTGTCGCATGATACTTCATTCTGCTATTTATAGTAGAGTATTTTATAGTATCTGATATGACTTGGGCCTACAGATACAATTTGGCAATTGTGGCGACTTTATAAATCCACTCATGAGCTTATCAATCCATCAAAATCGTTATTTGATGAATTACGGTTGTGACATCATTCATTACGTTCTTAAATTTGTGATTATTTCCACCATCGTTGCTGATACTTCGTAATATTACTTTCGTTCTCGCAATCATCGTACATATTACTGATGATGTCTGCCGTAGTGGCAGACGAAACGTTTGTTACTTCACGGTTATCACACATGAATCAATCGAGTTTTATGTTTCATGGATTTGGTTTGGTTGACAACTGACATTGGCAGAATATGAATGATAGAAGAAATGTTTCGTCTGAACCAGACTCATTTCAATTTCTTGCATTTGATTTTTTCATTCATTTAGAACATTTTTGTACATTATTATCTCAAATAATATATGACTTCAGAGTTATCTCGCTGGGTATGAAATACAGAGTGTTTTTTAAACATGCGGCAAAAATTCAAGGGACTATTCCTCGGACTATTCTGAAGATATTTTGTCCTTTGATTTTTGATAAGACGCTTTGTTTCGAAGATACGGAGCGAAAAAGAATTCCGACAATAACAAATCATTACCACCAAAAATTACATGTAATATTTTTTAATCTACAAGAACTGTAAAAAATGACTACACCCCTGCTCGGATGCAAGAATCCAATCCTCTCCTCATCGACTCCCGAACTCTTTCAGAAACTCCAGGATCATTTCTGATCGCGTTACACTCAGCAATTATGCGTTTTTTCAAATCTTCCACATCTTCCACTGGAGTAGTATAAAATAATCCCATTGGGATTAATTCATGGTAGGTCCAGTGTGATACGCTATACTTTTATTTCGGTTACGTTAATAATTTTAAAATTACCGAAATTGTTCTTGTCGAAATTCTTTTTCGCCCCGTATCTTCAAAACAAAGCGCCCTATCAAAAATCATCAATGGACAAAAAATCCTTAGAATAGTCCAAGGAATAGTCCCTTAATTTTTGCCGCATGTTCAATAAACACCCTGTATACCTGAATTACGCTTTCCCACGTATTCAGCAGGATTATAAATCATGTACATCTCGAATACATAAAATGGATATGTTCGATAAATACAAGGAGTGAAATCGGAGGGCTATACAATTTTAGTGGATTTAGTGAGTTGTCGACAGGAGAGCTAGGAAAAGCTGTATCTCAAATTCAATTTAAAATTTTACAATTTTGGATATTATTAGTCCAACAACTAAATTATTTTGATTGACAGTCATCATCCATCGGAACATCCACAATTACCAAACATTTTTTGATTATGTTGTTGTTTTTCAATTGTGTGCAATTTTTGCAAGCGTTTTGTTATTGCCATATGGTTTTTCGGAATATAACATTAGCGGTTGGCGAAAAGTTGACAGCAATTTGAAAAGCCATTGTATTACTGACCTGAATAGTTATTAAAAAAATACGGTTAGATATCGCTAATTGTGACAGCTGTCAATTTTACGACAACCTCTTATGATACCAAACGACAAATTGGTCTAAATCTTAATAACTGTGAAGTTCTTCGAAATCTTGGTATATCCTTTATTCCATGAATTGAGAGTTATAAGATCATTTCTGAAATATTACTAGGAATTTCAGTCTCTAGAAAATATGCGCAGATATTTTGAATTATCCAGTTATCACTAGATCAAAACGAAAAATTAGCAAATTATTGAGATAGTATTATATAATAATCATTTGTTGAGCTTATGTATAACAAATACATATTACCTTCAATGTTATGCAAACAAGCATTTTTTCTTGCCTAAGACGGTATTCATGTATGACAGTCAATTCCTTTTTAAAATTTATGGCATTTCTAATCCAAACACAAAACAGAAAAACAAGCATGAAATATATCAAAATATATGCCAAAATGATCTTACCTTCAGGAAATCACGAAGCCACATAACCTCTGGTTTTGGATCACCAATCACTTCACAAAGAATGGTGATGTCATCACCCTCGAAGGCTTCTGTTGATCTTGGCTTCTTGAGGAATTTGGGTTCTTTGGAATATCTGGAGAAAAAGTTCCATCAAAACTACTTTAAACTTGTTGTGAAGTTATTCATCATGAATCGATTGATCTGGAAATGATGAATAACAACCTCTACGATTCTTTAGATGAAATGTTACCAAATGATTGTATTTTCAACTCTTGAAGCATCCGATACGGTATTACATGAACAACTTGAAAAATTGCCTACGATTTTGAGAAAAGATTCTGAAGGTTTGTCAAAAATCATTTAGAACGTAGTATTGAACACGTTGAAGTCCATACAATTTCAGTAGAACAAAAAGTATTCGACTTTGGCGTTCCATGACTGACAGTATCAGGGTTCTTTTTTCGGATATTTGAATACCGATATTTTATGTATGAAATCCATGGATAAAATTTACATAAATTGACGATAGTACTTTTGTAATGTATCATTCAGAAAATGGAAATAAAACTGAAAACTGAAGAACAAAGAGCGTGGTAGAGGAAAAACCCAAAATGAAACAAAAATGAGCGGAATATAATTTGATGAACTCATCAACCGAAAATGTGTAAACCACGCGAGGAAGAATTATGAAATGGATAAAAAAAATTATGTGAAACGCTTTCATTGAAAAAAAAAGATAATAATGATATAAATGATGCACTGAGAACTAAAAAGTAATTCGGAAAGTCCTAGGTAGTAGTCATCACATCACTCTTCTCAGCAACCTACGGTATTGATCAGATGAAAAAATAAAATCGTTGGCCGTAGCCTAACCTGAGTAAATATGTAAATACTACGCCCAACGACTTAATTTTTTCTTCTGAGCAATACCGTAGATTACTGAAGAGAGTGGTATGATGACTGCTACTTAGGATCTCCCGAATCATTTTTTAGTTTTCAGTATATTATCTACATCATTGTCATCTTTTTTTTTACTTATTTCATTTTCGAATTTTTCAATTCGTTTTAATTTGATTACTCAATTCTTTCCATTCTGTTAAGTTCATTAAGTGCCCCAGTATTACAAGGTAATATGTAATTCGCCATTTTGTAGCTGCGGCCATTTCGAATTTGCATCTTTTTCAAAGTTTACTACTATTCTACTTGTCAAGCCGTGTCATTTGATACCCATATTGAGGTACTTGTGAAAAAAAATATGTAATCCACCATTTTGTAGGTGCGACCATCTTGAATTTACAATGATACATAATTTATTGAATTGTATTGTCATCAAAATTGAATTTGTGTACCAAATGTTAGATTAATCTATTAACAGGAAAGGGATCAAACTTCATTTACTGAATTTTCCACTACTACTAAAATCCAATAATTTTATTAGACCCCACGGGACATATTTCGGTGTATCCTTTCCAAAGCTCTGGTCTATCAGATATATTTCTCATAGTCGTAGGGGGCTGTGGAGAATCATTCTTCAGAGTCGTAGGGGGCTGTAGAGAATATCATTCCTCAGAGCCGTAGAGGGTTGTGTGGCAAGGTTGAGTTGTTAGAAACGTAAGTTTCCAAATCCACAAAATGGAAGTTCCAATTTGACCCAAACAAACAAACGGGGCAACCTAAATAAAACCGTGTTATTAACACCATGGTGCTCAAACAGCAAAGTTAAATGGAGAATTTTTGGGACCGGTATACGTACAACAAATCATTTTGATTTTGAATCGTTGAGTATGGAAATTTATTTCATAACAAAGATTTGTCAGTTGAAATAAAAAATACACTGAGATTTGCTTTCACCAAATGGAGTATCATATTCAATATATGATAAAGAAAATAGCTTTTGTCTGATTATTACTACGATTTCTGTTTGTTATATGATCCAACAAACCGAAACCTGTCGTAACAAATGAAAATCGTAGACAAATGCTATTTTCTTCATCCTATATTCAATAGGAATTTCTACAAAATAAATAGATCATCAATCGAACAGATCATATTTAATACTCAATTATCATATAATTAATGAGATCTTCAGATGAACCAATAAAACTTTCATTAGACATAAAATAATTTCATATTTCGCAAAACAAATTTCCGTCCTCACAGGTTTCTTCTCAAGAAATAAACAGTTATTAGGTCATTTCAAAAGATTTCTCCATGTTCATGAGTCTACTTTGAACTGTAATATTTCAATGAATACTATTTCAATATGATCAAAATAAGCGTCATTTGAATCAGTGCTCTTTTGATAACGTAACACAAGTCTTTAATTCTGTCATCGTGAAAATTAGGTGCTCAATATTCGATGGAGTCGACGAAGGCCGTTTTTGTCTGTTCCTGATTGGCAATGGTTCTACCGGTGAGGACGTTATCGAAGTGCTCGGGAAGATGGTAGCCGGTTGGCAAGAGGTCTGGAGAGTCTGGTGGGTGAGGCAGAACCTTGGCGCTCAATTTGTTCAATTTTCGGAGGATGATTTGTATAACATGCGAAAGAGCGTTGTCGTAGAGCAGGATTGGATATCTTCTGTTGACTAGTGACGGCTGCTGGTGACGCAAGTTTCGGTACATTTCGTCACACCAGCCGTTGACTACCATACAGTAACCATGGCTTTTTTTTGGTTGTTTTTGCCTTTGAGAAGTGCCTGAGTGGCTCATCGCTGTCCAACCACTATTATGAACATCTCCTATCATCTGAAAATGATGATCCGATCCAAAAAGGATCGTTTTGGTTGCGCAAAAGCAAAGAAGAACAGACCTCGAAACTTGACAATTTCTGTCGATCGTTCAAATCATGAAGCACCCATTTTTGTAGCTATTTGCACTGTGAAATTTAAAAAGTTGCAAATTATTTCAACCGATTTCGACTGATTCAAAGCCAATGATTTTTATTTACTTTGTTGTTGCCAAATGAAAGGCTTTGATGTTTTCCCGATTATATGTCAAAAATACATTCAATTACTAGAAAATATCAACATTAAAACTGAAAATGAATGATTAAAGTGACTCTTGGATTTGAATGGTCAACTTCAATTTCATGCATTGAATCCTAGTTGTCTGTCATCCATTATCCTTTAGTCTTCACAATGTGTCGATTGAAAATTATTATTGATTCCAATAGTTTCAATTATATTGGAAATGCATTGAAAAACTCAAAATGTTGGTAAGAAACTTGGAACATCAAATACGTAATCACAAAAAATCGATCTCTCTCTCTCTCTCTCTGCATGGCCGTTGCTACCCATTTGGTCGTATTTGGTGGCAGAAAGCTTCTAACAACAGTTGACAGGAGCTTTCTGCAACACCACAGTTTTTTCGTTCATTTTTTGTTTGTTTAAAAACACTTGTTTTTTTTAAACGGTTTCATTAACTTGCCCTGTTTGTTTATTTGTTTGGGTCAAATTTAGCAATTGAAGTTTGACCCTCTTTCTGTTGAAAGATTGATCTGATATTTGGTATTCACATTTAGTTTTGATGACAATACAACTTAATGAATATGGGTATCAAATGACAGGGGTTAACTAGTAGAATAGTAGTACCCTTCGATAAAGATGCAAATTCAAGATAGCCGCAGCCACAAAATGGCGGATTACATATCATTTTGTGATACTGAGGCACATAATGAAATAAACAGAATGATAAAAATTGAGTAAGAAAATTAGGAACTGAAAACTTGAGAATGAAATCAGTGAAAAAAATTCAAACAGATTCATTAAGAAAAAAGATAATGATGATGTAGATAATGTACTGGAAACTCAAAAATGATTAGGAAGATCCTAGGTAGAAGTCATCACAATACTCTCCCCAGCAATCTACGGTAGTATTCACATATTTAATCTGGTCATGCTACGTCCAAAGATTTTATTATTTTTTCTTCTAATCATTACCGTGGATTGCTGAAGAGAGGTGTGTGATAACTGCTACCTAGGACCTTCCGAAATAATTTTTAGTTTTCAGTACATTATTTTCATCATTTTTATCTTTTTTTTTTCAATGAAACCGTTTGACATAAAAATTTTTTTGTTTTATTTTTATTAGTTGTCTCCTCCTCGAGAGACGTTTGAGTTTTCAATTCACATACATAGCCCCCTTTACGTGGTTATCCAAACCACCTTGGTCTGAATACCAGTGTGAACAAAGGGTGCCCTCACTTCATATTTTGACTAAAACTGTTACATGTTGGTTCCCCTTTCAAGAGGATATATCTAGTAGAGATAAAATGTCAATAAACTTACGGAATGTCAGTTCGGACAATGGAAGGTTTATCTTGCTGTGTTACAAATTTATTGGTCACCTCAATCCTAGCACTACTCTCCGCTCGTCCAATTTCGTTGCTAGCTATACAAGTGTAGACTCCAGCATCCCGTACTGTTAAGTTAGCAATGGACAATTCTAGTGTTCCATCGTAAGATAGTGTCATAACTGATCGTCTGGAGGGCCTCAGTCGAGTCTGCAAACATTTTTTCCATTATTCTATCAATATAATCATGTTTGTGTAAGATTTTTTCAAAAGTTTTATCTGTTCAAACTTTAATATCTACCCCGAACTGTAATATCACAGTGAGAACTCATTCAATTCATGACGTTTATTTTTCTCACATCTAGAGGTCTTCAGGTTTCATCTACAGGGTGTTTCAAATTTGATCCTTACCGTTGAGATCTCGGAAACTATGGGAGATACGAAGATGGTTAAATTGAAATGAAGTTGCGCATTTACCTGACTAACAATATGCCGTTGAGAAAGTTCTGAAATTGCCAGTATATCCTGAGATATATGGAAAAAACAGAAATTTCGGAAAATAGTAACTATTTTTTACTGGCTTTATTTTTCGAAGGATTAGAAAATAAACTGCACTTTCACATTGCCACTGCTACATAATGGTGTTTTCAGATTTGCTATACGACGTTTCGTCTTCCGGCCACTATCATCAACTTTATTTTTTCTTATAAGCGCTACATTGGATTCTTTCTGTTTTGAATAGAACCAGATTTTACCTTTTCAATGATGTATCATAAGTTATCATTCTTTTTCGAAAAATTGGAGATA
>WOGR01006215.1:0-13231 GCA_015342045.1 Leptinotarsa lineolata | reverse complement strand
TTTTTCAATGAAGCAATTACAGTTTGCCCTTCAATTTCATTTCAAGAAAAACGAGTCTTTCAGTGACATCTTCATTAGATCTGCACCATCAGTATCTGGTATAGTAATTTTTATAATCAGTTCACCAATTACAGAAGTTGAATAGTCAATCAAAGTATCAGCAGAAATATCTGAATTTTTATGGACAACTTGTGATTTTCCATTGAATTGATTTATAATTGACCACGTTATTTTACCATCATTTTCACTGTTTAGAATTATGTCATTATAACAACTAGATTTGGTTTCTTTTATTTTCCTCCTGTAACTGTTTTTCTGTTTCAAATCTGTTTCAAATCTATTTTTCCGTTAATCAGCTGTCGCTACCATACGAAAGACAACTCGCAGAAGTTGAGAAACTTGTGCGAGCTGAGGACTAACGAGGTCTTACCTTTCAAAGTGTGATTCCTAACACGGTTGCAGAATCATTCCAGCTTCAACCAGATAAATTTCCTCGAGGAAAATATCTGGGATCGAACCCACGACCTTCCGATCGTGTGTCGGGCGCACTACCACCGCGCCATTTTCATGTTTATATATTTTCTTTCTTGTATTTCACTTCCTGTCATTAACCAAATGTCCTTCTGATTATTTACATTATTTCTCATTTGTTTCAAATCATCATCAAACCAATTAATTTTTCTTTGCCTTTGATTTACTTTTTTCTCAGGGAAAGCTACTGATTTCTTGACATATAAACGTCGCTAAAAAATTTGGTTCAGTGTTTGTGGTAGTAGTCACGCCCCCAGAACAGCGGCGCGCGAATATATATTTTAATATTTCTTCAATGAAAGGTAAATGGAATATTCGGAAATTATTCGGAATATATATTTAGGACTGGATATTTCACAGGTAGTGGTCAAAATTATAATTATGGGTTAGAGCGCATAACGTGTATTTTCACAAGCTTTTATTATTAACACGCTTGTAGGATTAGGTCGGATTAGGTTCACTTGCAGGTAACAAACTAACCAACAATAAGAAATCTTGCAAGTTGAATTTGACCCAGTTCTAATCATCCGATTGATTTAAAATTTTGCAGGTGTACATAATCCCGGTGACAATGCATTATGAAATTTTTATTAACAGAAAAAACAAAATGACTGCTTTATATGGCGAACGAGTTTTGTGATTATAGTCAGATTCGAATCAAATTTGGTATCTAGGGGTTTTTGGGGTCGGAGATTATGATTCTCATGTCAAAATTGGGAAATTCAATATGGCGGCTCCAGAATAGTGAACGAGTATTGTGAATATCGCCCGATTCATTCAAAATTGGAATCTGGGGGTTTTCAAGGTAGGAGATTATGATTTTAAAAAAATGAATATGGAGGCGAAATAAACGGAAAAATTGTTATTTGTAGTTGTCAATAACAAGAGAAGTGAAAAGTTTAAAATAAAAATTATAAGAAAACATTTTAAAACAAAAGCTTTTATACAAACACACTGAAAATATAGGAGAATATCATTTATTGTTTGATCCAAGTTATTCTGTGGTTTTTTCATTTTAAATTATATAGGTAATCCATTTTTCGTTTAGATATTCAACGTGTCGCAATAAGTCTGCTCCATATAGAATAATTATTTATTTGTATAACAAGGGAGCAAAGTGGTACTTTTCGACCGTTGGATTGAGATTATACGATATGAGTAATTGGGATAACATACTCGGTAAGGAAGTAAATGGTTGTTGAAATCTCCATTTAAAATTATTTTCATTCTCAGTTCAAATAAGTGGGATAATGAGAGATTCAGGTTTTTGAAAAATACACTGAAATTGCTCTCTCTTGATCGATAACAAGTCACAACAATGAAATTTGTTTCATCATTATATTTTCAGATGACTCCACAAACCTCTATATCTTTTCAAAGCAGAAATCGTCTAGGTCAAATTTTGTTACATCTAACTCTGTTAATGACCAGATGGTAACACCACCACTCTTATATTCCGTTCTGGTGGAATAATTTACTTATTTCAAAGCCGGAAATTATGAAACTATTCACACTCTCCTTCACAAACCATGTTTCTGTTAAACATAAGTAATATAAACATAAGTAATATAATATATTCATTACAGACAACACAAATACAAATTTACTCCAAACAAGAACCACAAAATAAATCTATTGAGTCCATTAGAAATATATCTCAGTGGGATGCTGAAAATAGTACAATCATTATTACTGATAAATCACCTGCAGATCAATTCTTCACAAAAACGTCTCGCAAATGAACTGAATGTAATAATCGATATAGATTGGACAGATTCCCTGACAAATTTAAGGAAAAAAGTTATTATACAGTTAGTTGCAATGTCTTTGTAGGATCATCACACTTATTATTCGACCCCGTCAGTAACTGACTTATGTTATTTTTTAGTGTAATACATTGAATATAATGAGGTCATCCTTGTAATTAGACCTATGTGGTCTGTTAGGGTGAATAAATAAATAGTGTACCACCTATTACTAGTCAAGCTCTGTCATTTGATAACCATATCGAAGTAGTTGTGAAAAAATATGTAATCCGTCATTTTGTAGCTGCGTCCATCTTAAATTTGCATCTTTTTCAAAGTGTTCTATTATTGTACGAGTCAAGCCCTGTCGGTTGATCCACATATTGAAGTAGTTGTGAAAAAATATGTAATCCGCCATTTTGTAGCTGCGGCCATCTTGAATTTGCCTCTTCTTCGAAGTGTAGTGCTATCCTTTTAGTCGAGACCTGTCATTAGATACCCATATTGAGGTAGGTGTGGAAAAATATGTCTTACGCTATTTTTTAGCTGCGGCCATCTTGGATTTACAATCAAAGCTAAATATGTATACCAAATATCGAATCAATCTATCAACAGGATAGGGGGTCATACTTCAATTACTGAATTTGACCCAAACATACAGGGTCAGCTAAATAAAACCTGAGAGTATACTTTTGTCTATTTTCTACAATAGTTTTTTATTTTGAAAATGATGTAATGAACGGAACTAGTCAACAATCAAAAAAAATATCGTGAAAAATAGACAAACGTGTGATTTTATAGTGTACTCTCAGTGAACATGAATTTCCACACAAAAAACAAGTCGTCAACGAAGAAACTGAAAAAAACCGTTTGAAAAAATCAAATTTCATCCAGTAAGATATTTATTTCAATCGTTTCAATTATATATTGCTTTGAATGTGAAACAAATATTATTTTTTCATATAACGTAGTCAATAAACGTAACTTCACACTGTAAATAATATACCCATCTATTACTCTTTCATTAATATTAAGGTTTTCTCACTATCGTTTTAAAGTGTCTCTCGAAAACACACCGAAAAGAGTATTCACTTATTGCAAAGGTGAAGAAGTGAAATTATTCTAGAGAACAAACACTTGATGAGACGAAACCCACTTTATTTTAATTCACAAAACAAAGATTTCCGCGTCGAGTTTTAAATTTATTCAAAACGTTATAAAAAGAGGTCGCATATCGGGCAAAAGCTACTTTAGACTCGAACCGAGAAGAGTTCACTTTGCTGTTTTGACTGTAACCAGAAGAGCTTAATTATTGTGACGTGAGATATACTGCATCCAGGTAGAGAGGCATCAATATTATAATTTCCCAGTGTTTTGGGAAGCGCGGGCCTTAGTTCGAGGCGGGCGAAGGAAAAACTTAGAACGGAAAACTTTTCCTGTTCGACTAGAGCCAGTTGCCTAAGAGGAAAAGTTTAGTTGAATTTTGTTTGGTTTGACGTTAAGCTCGCCTCCTGTCACTTTCATCCTGACTGTTGTTTGGTGCCGCGTTGTTTCCAACAATATTTGCTTTACTCCTATTTTGAAGTTATTACATAGTTTCGCATATCTTTCGAAGTAACCGGGTCCGGGCGAGCTGAAGGGAGACGGAAGAACCATCCTTTGACGTGTGATATATCTACCTATTCTTTCGTTTATTTTATACGGGTTGTTTTCCACTTCAGGACGGAGTCTCATCCCTTAACGTGGCGTTTGTAATTGATTTTATGTTGTCTCGTACATGTTGCCTGTATTATCATTATTCACCAACATTCCAATTTGTGTTAGCCGACATAGTGAGTAAATTTAGTGGGTTTGTCTAGTAAAATGATTCGGAAGCGGAGGAGGAGGATTGACAGCGGAGAAATAGCTGGCTAATAACTTTGAAAGTATGTACTTTGTCAATTATGCATATCAGACTGACGAAAATGAATGTTTGAATTTGGTCGACGATGTTTCTTGGTGAATATTACAGATTTGTCTAAAAGATTTGAAATCTATGAAAAATAGATTGATATGAACAAAATATCAAAATTCTAATGAAAATAACCGGACCAAAATATTTTTGTGACGAGATATCATAGTCGGGTAGAATTTTTATAAGATATAAATCATTTTTAGTACTTTTGTTGAAAAAGCCAAGAGTTTGACATCACTTGCCGCCTAGAGGACTCTACCATCCCAACAACATAAATTTTTATCAAACAGGATTCTCAACCAATGCAACCACAAAAACGGAATACCGCAATAGACTGGACACCAAACCTGATATAAGACCTCAAGTGTCTTCTATCAAAACTAAAATCAACCAATTGAAAAATAAACCGTTTCATACCTCCTATTAGTTAGATTTTTTCTTTTTCAATATCTTTTATGTAAGTACTAAGTAACTATTATATTGTGCTTCAATTTTGCTTATCAATGAAAAATACCCTTCCAAAAATAAGTGTTTTATTATAGGGTTTCCTCAAGTATTTCGCTTTCCAAAAGGGTTCCATCACAGAAAAAGTTTGAGAACCGCTGGAATAGTCCTTTTTATCATGTGACGAGTAAAATTGCGTCGTCATATTGAAAGTTTCGGTATTGTTGTGTGCAGTAATGGCTGTAAAAAT
Organism: Leptinotarsa lineolata; assembly: GCA_015342045.1. Classification (NCBI taxonomy): domain Eukaryota; kingdom Metazoa; phylum Arthropoda; class Insecta; order Coleoptera; family Chrysomelidae; genus Leptinotarsa; species Leptinotarsa lineolata. The sequence goes on along the minus strand of WOGR01006215.1, from coordinate 8,307 downwards.
AATATTATCATCTTTACAGAATCAATTATTCTAAATGAAATTTTTATAAACTGTGAACAATTAAAAAGGTCGTTGAAGTGTCGTGAACATTCGTAAAAAGGAAATAAGAGTGTGCTGGTTGAGAGGTAATTTATCGATAAAATGTTATTGTGGAAAATTGAATATAAAATAAATAATTAATGAATAAATCGTTTCATCAATTGATAGTAAACCACTGTCACTTCTGCCGCATTTTTCCACCCATAACTCACATTTTCAGCATTTCGAACATGTTCCAACATGACTTTCATTCGATGGTACAGTTATTTTTCGAAAAACAAAGTCAATGTTTTTAAAGTGAATAAATTCTAACCACTTATTTCTTGTCCTAAATTTTCAGAATAAATAGCTGATCTTTCCAAAAACATGTCAGAATAGCCTTCACCCTGTATATTTGTCCAACATTGTTCTTGAGAATTGAACTTCACATATGGATAGTTTTACATTAGATCTTGGCCATTTCTGGCACATTATTTCTGTGTTGAAGTTGCTGTGTGGATGACCGAACACCTGTCCAATGATGTATCATTTTATCGTCAGTTGGTAGCCAATTAATTTATGCTGAGTGTGACAAGCGAGTTGCTCAGGTGCCAGTCTTTGTGTTCAGTGCATATTCATTGAACCGTGCTTAGGATCAAAAAATTAAAACTAAGATTTTTGCTAACTCACACGAGTTTCTAGAAGACTTCTGATATTGCTTGATTTTCTTTCGAATAAAATACATTTCTTACCCATTGAAATAACTGTTTCGTTCTGAAAAATATAGTAGTATAATCGAAAAAACTATAAATAGTTAACTTATCGCTAAGGACATCATTATAGCTTTCTTTAATCAATTTATGAAATGACAAATTCAGAAACACTTGATCCTTTGATTATCATTTCCGTTTGAACCAGTCATATATCAGCTCGTTGTCAAATGTAGTCAGGATCGAGCAATGAACAAGTCTCTTATAATGATCGAAAAATTCCAACGTCATACAAAGTTTATATGACCGGCAAGAGTGAGAATGACACGACTGAAAACAGCGGATGAAAGTTTGAGAAAATTGTTTTCGTGAAAACTATCACCCGTTATTCGTTCCCCGAAGAAGGTCTGCTATTCACTACCAACCATCTATATGGCGGATTGGCAATAAAAATGAATGAAACTTTTCTGTTTCTAGATATCTTGGATACACAATAAGCGCAGGTCATGATATGTTTTTTCTTGCGTTCCTTCTTTTATTTCGTTAATTAATTGAAGTTGTGGGTTCATCTTTATGAAAAACACCCACCTTTATCATGTGTTCTGACATAATTAACAGCAATAATAGCGATCCACGGCTTCGCACGGGTAGCAGAAAACATCTGACAACATTTATATATCGGGGTTGGAAGAACATTCCAGAACGTTCGAAATCATGAAAAACGTATCTTGAACGACTTATGTCATCGTGAACTCTTCTGTAGACTTGCTTCTGAGAAGCAGCCTCTGCAATTCCAACGATATGATTGTGCCAAGACATATCGGTGTCCATTTTAACCACCAACAAACTTATCGAAGCAGAAAACGGGAGTGTCTGTTCTGACATTATTATATCCGGTTCGGAGACATTTATCTTTTTGGAGAAAATCGATGCCTGGGTTCTTTCACCCCAATCCGAAATCTCCTCTAGATCTTCATTAAGATATGGAACGTCTTGCTGCCAGTGAAGATGTTCATCCGCAGCCGATGTCCTGGAATCCAAATGGAATGACGAAACAAGTGTGCTGTCGTCAGCAAAGCAATATATTGGATTCTTGGTATTTTCCAATAAGTTGTTGATATACAATTAAAAGGGAGTTGAAGACAATATGTATCCCGGGGAACACCAGCGTTGATGGTAAAAGTTTTCAAAAAATATCTATCGACGGCCACTTGCAGAAAACGTTCTTTGAGGAAGCTGGTGAGTCATAAACAAAAATGATCCGACAAGCCATAGCATCGCAGTTTGTCCAGCAAACCTCCATGCTACACACGGTCAAAGGCCTTAGAAATATCACGCGATTCTCCATGTTCCTTGGCTGCGTTATTCCAAATATAGATGACATATTTGGAATAACGCTCATCTGTGATTGGCCTCGAAGGAAGTGAGTTATGAATCTGGTCAACTGTGATTGTTTCGGTGGTGTGAATTATGAGATCATTTCCTACTATTCTACAAGAAACGATAAAATAATTGGCGCTTTTTCCAATACTCATAGAAAAATATTATTTCAATATCCTATCTCCGTAACTTTGTTGAAGTCCAGCTGATCAGTCGTTCGAAAAACTGCCTTGAGCCAGTAATTTTTTAAATGTCACAGACTTTACGAAAGGAGAACCTGAACTTCTGATGAGCTTGTAAGGCTCCAAAACCATTATGTGGGAAACCGATTCAGTTTTCTCAAGTGAATTTTGCAAGTGCAGAAAAATAACATGAGATAGATTTGAAAATTGTTACCTTTTTTTTATTGTGTCATTATTGGTTGAATCGAAATTATGGATGTATAATTCATAGATATATTCGATGTTTCACCAAGTGTTGTGAATTTCCGAAGCTAAGCAGTCAAATACTGGAGAACAATTTTCTCCATTCTGAATTTCAGAATTTATAAAATCAAACATCAATAATATTATTTTTCAATTTTATACATGAAACAAGATAACTTCGAAATCGTTTTCCCAACACCAAATATTATTCAAATTGTTTGTGTTTTTCATCAATCAAAGATGAAACAGGTTACGCTCAAACTTCTCGTATCCTTTATAACTACTCGAGGATTAAACGATTAAATCTGTTAATAAGCAAATAAATACCGCTTTGAATGGCTAGTACCCGTAAATCTCATTTTCCGGGATTATATGGCAGAAACTCACGAAATTTATGCTGAAATAATCAACTCGCAAAAGCTGAATTTCATCCATCAGAAAGTTGGTAACACTTTAACTCCTACGGGCATTCAAATATCACATATCATTTTAGTATATTCAAAATTGAAACTTCAACGAATTGGAATTATGAAATCAACGAGCCTTTCCAGAAAATTTCAAAATCAAAATATTAATTTCTTATAGATGAATTTTATGCAGTCCCAGTCACATTGTGGTGGAGTGAAACTCGCTCTTGGTTATTACAACGTAGTAAATATTTTAAATGAAGGATTTATTGAAAAAGATCTCTCGAAACAAACTTATCTGAATAAACGGAATATATTCAAAAACCTTGACACCATAATTCACCTGACTTACACTGACTTCAGTAAAGCTTTTGACAAAATTGATCATGAGGCGTAAAATTTGTTGATTCAGACAGCCACTCAATATGTCCTCCACTGCTGATACATTGGACTGGAGAGTTATTATCTAGCAACAGTCTTATTGTCAGGATACTGAACAAGAAGAGCAATATATTCAGCAAGAACGAAAACTACTACTCGTTATTATCTGGAGGGTTGGGGGATAACCCGAAACATTCCTGATCATTGTGGAACGACTGAGAAAATAATATGGTGTGTTAGCTTTTCATATCTTATTATTGAAATTATTTTTTTCTGCCAGAATGTCGAACATTTTTAGATAAAAGGGATAGAATTTTCGCCACCTTGAAACCTCTAGAGCGGGCCAAAACATTCGAGAGAATTCAAGAGTATTCCAGATGATTATTTTGGAACATTCAAGAATATCCTGGAACATTTCATATCATTGTGTAACGATCGAAAGAGTCAAAAGGTTTGAAAACCCTTTATTTCCCACCCAAGGAGAAGTACCTCCGTTTTCAACTGAAGGGCGTGCTCTTAAAGATAAAAAGATTGGAAGTTCAATTCTCTAGAATCTTCTGGAACAATATTTCTGAACATACAGAAATGTTCTAGAATGTTCCCGAACATTGTGGACCAATGGATACCTTTCTTTATTTTGGGTGGTGTTATTTTTTATTGGTAGGGGTATTTAAGACGACTCCTTATAATTTGAAGTGTATCCTTTCGTTCCAACAAGTATCAAATCTCTTATCAGTTTCCTGAGCAGAGCCGGGTAACCCGGCTATTAACCAATAATAATTATCGTTGATAGAATCCTTCCAAACAGAAGTATGTCACATCTATCAATTTCAATTAATTTTTGAATAGTTGAGTACATATCTATCTAAGACAACACAAAACAAAAATGCAACCTCAACCTTCAAAATGATTCCTTACGTAAAAATACAATTGCAACCTTCTTCATCACATGCTTGAATCCATTTTCTGGCGCGATACTTTCATTTTTGCTATGAATACTAAGGTATTGATCTCGATTATGTGGTACGGATAGCAATTATAGTGTACACGAAAAGTGACGTATTCATTTGATAAGTATTCCTCTAAAACCTTCCAATAAAAACACTTTATATGACCTTCACTTTGAAGATTAAAAAGGTACCCTTAAAAGATAGATATATGTCATCACGGAATCCTTTGTAGACCAATAAAAAAAGAACAATGTTATTGAATCGTTTTGTTATAGGTCGAAATTATTAAGCAGCCTGTGCGGTGAATGTTTTTCCATGAAATAAACTACAATTCCACCGAGATAAAGAGAAAGATAGAGGAGAATGAACGTGATAACAATTTTTAGTGTAACATTCCATTCAAAGTCTTCAATCTCTTTCACTCTTGACTAAGTATGTATATTCTGTTCCCTCCGTATCAGATAAAAAGGCAATATAAGAACAAACAGAGCTCGACTTCCGAAAATAAAACTTCTTATCGATTCGGTGCGATGTGAATAAATGTTCATACTATATGAGGATAGAAAATTATTATTCTATGTGAAAATTCGATATAGTATGAGAATGTTTGCTCTGTCGCCCCCGTACTTCTTGTGAAAACTATTTATCGAGTGTCAAAAGATATCCAATTTTAGAGACAGAGGTTGAAGAGAGATCAGTGATACAAAAATCCAGCGGCGCATATGAGGTTTCATTGGAAAAGACTGCGTTCATGTGATATATCACCAGTGTCGTGATGAACAGGACTAAAATCAAAATAGCTAACATATAGGATCTTTCATTAAGCGCTTCCTATCTTTAAATTTTATTAAAATGAAGTGTGTGTGAGATATCATCAAAAATTTTTATTCGATTGGAATACCTATTGAAGCCATTATGTATGGAATATAACAACGTTCGAATGCCTGCCACGGCTTCTCTGGGTGAAGCGCATCCTAAACGTCAAATATTACATGACTCTGGCACATAAATCAGTCTGAATTTGACAGATGGCATAAATTATGATGGTTCTTGAGGACCGCTGTAGTTTGTGGCTTATTCGCATACACCTGCGACTTGAGAAAACCCCACAAGAAAAAATCTAATGGTGTCAAATTGGTCGATCTCGGTGGCCAGTTCACATCACCACCAGGTGAGATGATCATGGCCTCAAATCTAAGCTGGGTGGCACGTAGTGCCGTCCCATCCCGTTCGCGTCCTGTTGAAACCACATGTCGTTGGTGTCCAGATCAAAAAAAGTGTTGGTAATCATCGTCCTACAGTGCTCGCCGTTGACAATGATGGCCTAGCCAATGTCGTTCTCAAAGAAATATTGACCGATTATGCTGCCAGCCCAAAATCCACACCAAACAGTGACTTTTTCAGGATGCATGGGACGCTCTTGAACCTCATGTGTATTGGTGTCGTCTCAAGTTTGGCAATTTTGTTCGTTCACATATCTATTCATCCAGAAATGGGCCTCGTCGCTGAAGATGGAGGGTCAGTTGCAAATTGCTCCAGAGCCTATTCAGCGAACACACGTCTCTGGCCGTTTTCCTTCAGTTCCTGGGTTTATAGATACAGGCCCAAGTTACGACGCAGAATTCGCCAAGTTGAGGCCTGCAAAAGTCCGAGTTTTTGTGAGCGACGCGATTCTCCTGCATACTTTCACAGACAGCGCCAATGTTTTAGGTATATCTTGCGTGTTTTGTTGAAGGCTATATCCGTTTATGGTGATTTGGCAAAACAGACTGAATAAATGAGAACTAATTCGATAGATGGTTCAACAAGATGGCCGTTATAAATTGTCAAAGTTCGAAAGTACCTACTGGAATACCCTATATATGTATGTTAAGGTCTTTAATTGAAATGCAGCGAGGATAGCAGAAGAAGTGAAAGATATGAAAAATAAACTTGAGAAAATGATGTCAAAATTATATTGAATGTAGGTATATTCCTCAACTACATCTACTTTGCTCTTGTGTGCTCATGAATATTTGTACCTCTAGCAGTTCAAACAAGCTAAAACGACTATTTTTGTTTCTATTCAGGTGATTTAGTTCTGGCGAATATATCATTTATAATAATTCAGCATTTTTTTCAATTGTATTAGGTATTTCAGTTATCAAATTGGCCTCTATTTGCACTTCCATTAGTTTTAACAAGCTGGAATGGCTATCTTTGTATTCATTCAGGTAATTGATTTGGTCCAGGTGAATATATCATTTATTTGAATTTAGCATTTCTTTTAGTTATCACTTGCCAGAATCAAGTATTGAACTCATTCCATGAAATATTTAATTTTTTCTGCACTCCTAGTACTGCACATGTACAATTGCACATGAACATAACACACACACCATCAACACTTTGATGGTACCTGCACATCGTACAATAGCATATGAGAGATCACACACATCACATTATAATGCAATTAAAGTTATTAAGAAACTCCCACTGAAAATTAAGCAAATTCCTCACAAACTCAAATTCAGAGCTGTTGTGATTTTTTTTGTGGATAAATGTTATTATACGAGTAGTATATATAATCCAGTTATGTGTGTATAACAAGTGTTTGAACAAGTTTTTCCAGCTTGTGTCTGGACGTTACTTCTTTGCATGATCTTTGTATACAGGCCGTTTCTTTTAACATGTGGTAACATTGCTATATTATAAACCGTAACAAATATGAAGACGATTAAATGGGAAAAAAGGTAACTGTCATCGGAAACAATACAATGACCGAAGAGAATTTACGAGGACTCCCGCCCCTCTCGAGTTATACGGGGAAAACAAAAAAATGCTGTTTTTACTTTTTTCGAATGGAATTGTTATTTCGGAGAATATCAAAAAAAATGGAAAAGGAAAATGTTATTGTGATCGAAGTGTACTATGACGGTGTAATAATAAATATCCGATAAAAAGTTTCGTGTCAACATGGTCACCATCAACTTTTTCAAAAATAAGTGCCTGTCTTTTTTATTACAGATATTGATGGAGCAATAAATTCACAAACCAAGAGTATATAACATTTGATATTTTTATAGTGTTTTATTTAAAATAACTGCCATCATCAGTGACAACAATTTTAAATTACGGTCCTGTCGTTACTTTTTTTGTAAATTGTTTCGATTTCTTCAAAATATAATCCAGACAACCCAATAAATTCTACAGGTAGGTACCCTAACACCATGAAAATTCGTACTTTTTCATTTTAGAAATTTTTGTATCGCCATAATCCTTCTTTCAAGGCTTATTTCTCCATAATCAATTATAATTCGTAATATTTTTATAATTCTCAATCCTCGAAGTAATGAAAATATCAGTTTTTGGTCAAAATTCGATTGTTGTATAATTTGGTATGATCAAATAGCATCTCAATTCAATAACCATCTTAAACGCGTAGGCTTTGCTTGGTTTCTATGACAGAAAAAATGAATGCGTTGTTAACATCCGTTGAGAACTGTCAGACGTTTATGAATATATCAAAGATGTATTCAAATGATGAAAGGACTGATATGCTATTTAGTTATGCAAAATCAAATAGAAATCCTCTTTTGGCAAGGGATATGTATGTTGAGCAATACCCAAATGGTCGTATTCCGAACATACGAATGTTTAGACGATTAGAAAGAAATTTGAGGGACTATGGTGCATTTGACAGAAATAAAACAAGAAAATGTGTGGTTATTGGAAGTGTGAAGAATCGAATAAATGTTATGGGTATTACTACATAAAAATTCACACAGTGGAAACATCTTTTTTTTTAATTTAGGATTGGCTAGTTACAAAAATTATGCTAATCAAGATTGTTCTTTACGAGAAATGGCCCACGAAATGGGAATTTCTGTGAAATCCTCCAGAACTATTTTAAAAAAGAACAAATATAAATGCTACAGGATACGCAAAGTTCATCACCTCGATGAAAGGAATTACGGAAGGAGAGTACGATTTGCGAAGTGGTTGAGACGTAGAAATAGGGAAGCTGAAAATTTTTGTAAAAAAATAATATGGACGG
>WOGR01006214.1:0-13231 GCA_015342045.1 Leptinotarsa lineolata | reverse complement strand
ATATTTCACCTCCGTTCCAAATGGAATAGCCTCACCATCGAGGGAAATTGGCGTTAAATCGTCTATTTTCCTCCTCCTGGTGAAGGGGATATCACAGTTTTGCAGGGGTTGACATCTGCTCCCTCTGGCACTAATTGTGAACAACGTCCATCGCACTTTGGAGGATATTACAAGCTATCCTTCCCGACGTGGACCTTGCCAAAATGACAAGGTCATCTGCATAAGCTTGCAGATCTACTTCTCTTCCAACTAGGGCATCAAGCAGACTATAAGGGCATCAAGCAGACTATCCAACAGGTGCGACCACAGAAAGGGAGATAGTACCACACCTTGAGGGCAGCCCCTGGTGACCCTGAACCTAATGGCCTCGTCTTGAAGTGTCGTAGTTGTAGTTCTGTTTACAAGCATGGCATAAACCAGTTATGTTCGATTCTGTGCCTTTTACAGCCAGGGCTGATCCTATAGATTTACGTAGTGCATTATCAAATGCTCCTTCTATATCGAGAAATACAGCAACCGCAATCTCCTTGTTGTCAAGGGATTGGGTTGTTTCCTCTACAAGGTTGGTTAATACTAAATATGTTGATTTACGGTTTAATTTGCATACTGGTGGTTATTCAGGGGGGCTACATATAAGGCAACCTTCCCTGTAGTTAGCTTCTTCTTCTTCTTTAATTCATAAGACCATTGCTTCTCAGTCAAGCGCATTTGGCCACACTCCTCCTGTCCATAGTGAACAGAAGCTTCACCAGGGGGCGAAGCTGTCTAGCTAGAGGCAATGCTGCCAACCTAAGTTTTCTCATTAACTTTTTATTTAATAAAAAAACGGAGTATAACTTCTTACGTGCGTATATAAGTACACACACACTCTTTTTTTAAATAGCATGGATTGCAATTCGCAACTCAGCTGTATATTCACATTGGATTATCTGTTTACGAGAATGAAATCATTAAGAACTTCCCTCTTTTCTCCACGGTCAGGGTTAGATAAACGGATGGAAATTAGACATATTTTCCACTACGTGAGCGTTACTTTTTATTTTAAAATTTTTCCGTCGGGCGATATTCCGCATGCGACACACTCGGCTGAATCTCGAATACACTTTCACGGCAAATAAACTACGCTCTCCGAATTTCCCGGCCGAATTTTTCTCGAGACTGGCGTACGTTTTTTACGGGCCGTTTATCTTCCGCCGCGTCGGGAAAGATGCCTCCGGAAACGATATAACTTTTACGGAGAACGTTTTGTCAAAACGCCCGAGAAATGCTAGAAAACGGCGATGTCGGTTTTATGTAAGCGCGAAGCGAAACTACTTTGCGTAAAGTACCGTGTGATATGTTTTATTGACGAGGACAGGTGGATGTGTTGTGTCGATGGAGAGAATATGAGACGTGTGTAGAGGTTTCAGATATACGGGGTCGGTCGAAAAGTAGGGAATATATTCACCTTGTGACGTTATCAATTTGATTTTGGTTCGGAATTCCATTGAAGCTTTTGAATTCTCTCACTAATTCTACTGGTCGCGAGTGAAAAAAAAGTGTATTCGTCTTGTAGCGATTCACGTTGGATTTGAATCGCTGGAGATTAAATTCATTTGGAGACACGTTCTCAGGAAGTTCATTTCTCATAAACGCAGATCTCCAAATGGAAGAGTTCTTAAAAAGTGAAGTTCAAGGTGTGACCATGTGAATATGTGGCTACGTGACATGTGGCCATGTGAATATGTGGCTACGTGACATGTGGCCATGTGAATATGTGACAATGAGATTATGTGACAATGAGCTCATGTGAATATGTAACCATTTGACATGTGAGTATGTGGTCATGTGAAGTATGGCCATGTGGATATGTGGCCATGTGAATCCTTGACCATGTGAATGAATGGCCATGTGAATGTGGCCATTTGAATATGTGGCCGTGTGAATATGTGACAATGACAATATGTGACACGTGACTATGTGATAACTTGAATATGTGGTCATGTGACATGTGGCCAAAGATAAACAATACAAAAAGTGTGGATATGAGCTACAACAGAACAAAAGTGATGGAAAATGGAGTACTACTTCCCATCAAATTCAGAATAACTGTCCTGCAGATGTTCTGGAGGGTGGTATACATTATTTATGTTGAAATTTCGTCCAATCAAATTGAAACTGGTCAAAAATCACCCTAATAAAGCTCCTCAGAAGTGCTCTCGCCCACACTCGAAAACCTCGTGCCTCCCAAAGACTTTATTGCAAATTTCAAAGAACGCGATTATACGAAAAAGCAACAAAGGCGAATCTATTTAAAAAACAACGTAAATTTTGACTAGATTCTCTCCAGTCAAACGTTAAGAGCGTTAATGAAATTCCACCCGGATTATTTATGCTGTTTTCTCTTTCCGGGCAAAATTGAATATCGAACGGAAAACGGCGGGCGGAGAAAGACAGAAGCATCCGAAATTAAATCGAAGGCACGCGCCGCGAAAAATTTAATAAAAACCGCGAAACAATAATATCTCCTCGCCGACAAACACATTTCATCGGGCGTGAAAAGCCGAGTCGGGTCGCGAAATAAACACGACAAAGGAATGCCGGTCTACATAAACGATTCGGTAGTTGGTATCGGTCCGGAAAAATTGAAAATATCATGATGACTATCAAATACGTACCGCAGGACAAACTGCAAAGTTATAATCTTACTTGATAAGTTCTAGAAGTTTGGCATTTCTGAACGGACAAAGATAAAATGAATGAATATTCCAATTACAGTGATACATTTTTATCATGCCTTACAATGAATGATCTTGGAGTATCACAGGGTTCGATTTTAGAGCCTATGCTATTCACCTTTTATACTTCAACTTTTGATCCTATCTGACGCATCTGTTACATTGTATGCAGATGACTCAACATTACTTTCTGTGAATATATGACCATGTGAATATGTGGCCATGTGAAAAAGATGACCATGTGAATATGTGGCAATGTGGAATAGCTGACCATGTAAATATGCGGCCACATGAGTGTATGGCCATGTGAATGAATAACCATATGAATATGTAGCCATGTAAATGTGAACATCTGAATATGCGGGGCCATGTGAATATGTGGCAGTGTGAATATGTAGACATGTGAATATGTGAAAATGAGAATATGTTGCCATGTGAATATGTGGTTATGTGAATATGACAATGAGAATACGTGGCCATGTGAATGTGTGGCCATGTGACATGTGAATATGTGATCATGTAACATGTTGCCATGTGAATATGTGGCCATGTGAATATTCACCCTGTGAATATGTTGACATGTGAATATGTGGCCATGTAAATATTTAACCATGTGAATATGTGGCTATGTGAATCTATATATATGGCCGCATGTATATGTGGCCGTGTGAATATGTGAGCGTGTGTATATGTGAGCATGTGAATATGTGACTTTGTGAATATGTGGCTATGTGAATATGTGGCCATGTGAATATGTGGCCTTGCGATTATATGGCCTTGTAAATATCTGGCCTTGCGAATATGTGGCCTTACGAATATGTGGCCTAACGAATGTGTGGCCTTGCGAATATGTGGCCTTGCGAATATGTGGTCATGTGAATGTGTGGCCATGTGAATATGTGGTCATGTGAATATTTGGCCATGTGAATATGTGGCCACGTGAATAAGTGACAATGAGAATATGACATATGACCATGTGAATATGTGACCGAATCTGAAACCTAAGTGTAACACATTGTATTCACACCACCTACATTTATATACAATATTCACACCACCTACATTTATATACAATAAAAATGTTATTAATGTTAAATATGAAAGAAATTAGTTATAATTATTAAAAGAATCAACAAATTTTCAAATTTTCATTTGTAATTGTTATTTAATCTTCTTACGGCATCCATGAATATAGTTTGATAGAAAACAAACGGTTGAATTGAACATGATTTCGGAAATACGAATATCCTGAACGGACCCATTTATAATTTTTCGTGTTTGTGTGGTGCGTGTAATTTTTATTTTCCACGGTGTTTTTCGTGTGTCATTTGTGCCAGCTGACTGCCCTTTGGCTGGTGAGAGCAAACATTAAACTGCGCCAAATTTGCTCGATTTCGACAAAAGCGTTAGCTAGGCACAAATAAAAAATAAAAATACACCTTCACCACCGAGGTGGTTGTCAAACACACCCAAAAGCGTGCTGGAGAAAATTCGACGGTTCAAAGTCACCGAAAAAATACCGCCAAATTCATCCAGCAGTTGCTGTACTCACAATATCATTTGTAATACCTAGTCGGTACGAATGATCTTTATGGCATCACCACGTGGACCAAGTGTGATTTCATAGTTTGCTTTCACTACCCGTCGATCTAAAAATTAAGCAAGTACTGTTGGATAATATGTTCCGGAACTTACGGCACAAGTCAATTTTTAGAGATTCGAAACCATTTCAGTAGTATAGAGAGGACTAGATAGAGTACTATAACTCAAAATGATCGCAGTCTAAAAACTCAAACAAAATTCAACACTCGCAACGAATCATTAATATTATCTTGGAAAGTGCTCGTTAGAATTTTCAGCCAAAAACAGACACGGAAAAAAGAAAAGACAAAAAAATGAGCTGACAAGAAAAAGAAGACAAGAGAAATGAGACGAGAAAAAGAAGAAATAGAAAAAGAGAAGACAAAAAAAAAAGAAAGCAAGAAAAAAGGGGCCAAAAAAAGAAGGGGACAAGAAAGAAGAAGGCAAAGAAAAAAGAGGAAGACAAGCAAAATGAGAAGACGAGAAAAAAGAAGACGAGATCATGTAACATTGCGCTCATGCGAATATGTGGCCATGTGACATGTGAATATATGGCAATGTGACATGTGATCATGTCACATGTTGCCATGTGAATATGTGGTAATGTGAATATTCAACCATGTAAATATATGGCCATGTGAATATGTGGCCATTTGTATGTGTGAACATGTGGCTATGTGAATATGTGGCTATGTAAATATGTGGCTGTGTGAATATGTAGCCATATGAATATTTGGCCATGTGAATATGTGGCCATGTGAATATATGGCCATGTGAACATGTGACAATGAGATCATGTGATATGAGCTCATGCGACAATGAGTGGGCAAAGAAAAAACAGCATGAACAAAAAAAGAGCAGCATCAGATGGCAATGAAAAAATAAGCAAAACAAAAAATCAACAAGAAACGAAACTAAATAAAATATCCTTGAAATTTTCTTTATGAATATGTAAAACAGTATTTTTTTGAAAATGAATTATTTTTGGCTTAAAATAAGCTTAAAATAAGCTTTGATTTCTGTGAGGTTGAACAATATTAAGTTGTATTGAATATATCATAATTTATCTCTCTTGTAGTTAAATTTTCTGCACTTTAGAAATCACTGCTTCATGACATATTTCTAGTGCAACTCGATATTACAAAAATGTTTTCAAACCTTTTTTATCATTGTTACCAATAAACTCCCACTCTCAAAGATAGCAATTGAACAATTTATCAACAAAAAACAAAAGTATTTTCCAATAAAAGTTGTAGAGTAATCCATACTTTGTTTTAAAATCATTCCAAAACATACAATAACTTGGAATGATCTATTTAATTCATTTCTACAAGTTGTTGATTTCAAAAACAGAAAGAAAAGTACATTTAGGGATGAAAGGGTTGATAATTTCCAAATATAGCTTTTTACTTTGACACAAATTTCATCAGAAGTAGTGACTATCTCAACGCTAACACAATATTTATTATTGAAAACTTCCATGAAAATACGTAGTGAAATTTTTCCATGTGTAGCATTCATTTGATACTACTAATGGGCAAGTACGGCCCTATCTAAGGATATTTGTTCCTGTAAAAATGAAATACATTTATTACATCAGCAATTGGAAAAATCAATGAAGCACTGAAAAATCGAAGTTTCACAAGTACAAAGTTCAGAAAATATGATGTGCACGATAGATAAATGAAAATCGAGACTTACTTGTGTCAATATTTCTCTGTAAGTGTGAGGCAATACGGTGTCGGGCGTCGTTGTACTCTAAATGCAAGCCCAACCTGAGTATTGTGGGATTTTTCTCGATAAGCTGGGTGATTTCCATTTCTATTTTGTTACCCAACACCTGTGACCTCTGAAATGTGAAAAAAAAACAATCAGGTGTGTTTAATTCAACGCTATAGCAGTAAAATTACAGAAGTTTGTCCATTTGGAAATAAGGATTGCAACAAAAGGTACGTTGGTCAAACTGAGTGGACTGTAATAATTCGTTTCAAAGAACACTTATCATATATTTGGTTTCATAGATCAAGAGAACTCCACTGTTACCAAAAATGCTGGGAATAAATGAGATGCGTTCAAAACTAAGGTTTGATACAGCGGCTTCAAAAGTATCCTCAAAAAACTTGCCTGATTTGTCGCCCTGAATTCCTCAACGCTCTTCTTCTTCAACAGAGACTTGATCAGCCTGACGATGCCCGACGGCGAGATGAAATTCGTTTCGACGTTGACCACCTTCAGGGTATCGTTGGTCTCGATGGCTTGGGCCAGTTTCTCGACGTGTTTGTCCGTCAAGCCAGAGTTCGCCAACGACAAGGTCTCCAAGTGCGTGTTGCTGCCCAAAGCTTTGAACAAGCTGTCGAATTTCTCGTCGGATATATTCTAGAAATAATAATGATGATTCTAAGAAATATTTCCTTTGAAGAAGCATCAAAGAGCTGTGAGAGCTATGCCTGCGTGAAAATGACGATTTGGATTGTATCTGAATTGCTGCAGATTAACCTAGTTTTGAAATAATCTTGGGATGTTTATTTCACAAGACAGATATATAAAAAATGAAACAAGAAAAATGTGTGGGCGACAATGGATTAATTAAATATTTACAATGTAATATTGTGACAGAACTAAATTTGAGAAAATGTTTTGATGGAACTGCCAATAAAAGAGAGTATCCAATGAGAAAATGTTTTGATAGAACTACCAAGAAAAGAGAGTATCCAAAAAAGATACAACAGCATACAAACAGAAAAATTACAAAAATACCAAGAAAAGTTGTAAAATTTTAGAAAAAAAAAGGTGTACAGGATATAAAAGTGGGGAATTGCAGAAAATACAATGGAAAATAGTATAATTATAGCAAAAAAAACAGTGGAAATGTCAAAGTATCCTACACTTTCTTGGAAGCAAAAGAGATGTTTAGACTCATTTCCGATTGGGATAATTATACAACTGATAGCATCAAATAAAAATAAATAAATGTATATCCCAAACCCAGTAATAGTCAACTCATGCACAAACAGAAAAACTATCAGGCTCCATTCTCAGAAATTCCTCAAAACATTACTCAGAAAGATTTGAGGAGAAAACTATCAAAAAGATACTCCTCCACAAGAAACCCTGAGAAGCCTTTGAGAGAACTCATGAAAATGCAAACCTCCATTGAAGTCATCTTCTTTACGTGTATGTTCCACATGAATTTTATGCAAATGTGATTTTCAAATTCTTCCAATGGTCATCATGCTCGAATGCCATTCGAATATGTGGCCATGTGAATATGTGTCTATGTGGCTATGTGAATATGTGGCTATGTGAATATTCAACCATATGAATATGTGACTATATGAATATGTGACTATGTGAATATGTGGCTATGTGAATATGTGGCTATGTGAAAATTTAACCATGTGAATATGCGGCCATGTAAATATGTGACTATATGAATATGTGCTTATGTGAACATTTAACGATGTGAATATGTGAACATTTAACGATGTGAATATGTGACCGTGTGAATATGTGACCGTGTGAATATGTGACCACGTAAATATGTGACCACGTGAATATGTGGCCCTGTGAATATGTGGAAAAGTGAATATGTGACAATGAGAATATGTGGCCAGGTGACAATGAGATCATGTGACATTGAGCTCATGCGAACATGTGGCAATGTGAATATGAGCTCATGTGAATATGTGATCCCGTGACATGTTGCCATATGAATATGTGGCCAAGTGAATATGTGACCATGTAAATATGTGGCCATGTGTATATGTGAGTATGTGAATATGTGGCTAAGAGAATATGTAGCCATGCGACGTGAATATAAGCTCATGTGAATATGTGGCCATGTGACATGTTTCCATGTGAATATGTGGCAATGTGTATATGTGAGCATGTGTATATGTGAGCATGTGAATATGTGGCCATGTGAATATGTGAGCATGTGAATATGTTGCTACGTGAATTTGTGACCATGTAAATATGTGAGCATGTGAATATGTGGCTACGTGAATTTGTGGCCATGTGAATATATGACAATGAGATCATGTGACACTGAGCTCATGCAAATATGTGGAAATGTGAATATGAGCTCATGTGAATATGTGGCCATGTGACATGTGAATATGTGATCACGTGACATGTTGCCAAGCAGTCTAATTTCTTGTCGGACATTATTGAAAACAATAATGATAATTTTAAGAAATACTTCCTTGAAGGAACATCAAAGAACTGTGATAGCTATGCCTGCTTGAAAATGGCGATTTGGATTGTATCTAAATTGCCGCAGATTAACCTAATTTAAGAAATAATCTCGAGATGTTTATTTGACAAGACAGGTATATAAAAAATGAAACAAGAAAAATGTGTGGACGAAAATGGACTAATTAAATATTCACAATGAATCATAGAATCAATGCAATAGTTTTGTAGTTATTTTTATCAATATGATATCCCAGTTTGTATACAGAGTACCTTAAAAACTTGTTTTGAACACTTTCCAGCTTATCAATATCCACCTCATATGAAGGGCACCAAATTGTGGAGTTGTATTCGATTATTGATCTAACAATTGAGAAACATATGACTTTTAAGGAAGAGAGAGATAATTCCTCTGCAGATCTAAGCAATGTATTCCTGGTTAACCTACTTATCTGGATTTGAGCCATTGATAGTGCTGTAATATTAGTGTACCTACCATTTTTATGATAGAGTTCTAATATATCTACTAGTTCTCTTGTGAACCAAATAAATTGGTCAGAATAATGCAAGATACTAAATGTAGATGAACAGAATATAAATAATTCATCACTTCTGCTTTCATTACAAGCATCAAATTTCAAGAACTGAATCAACTGAAGCAACTCGTTGATATAAATCATGCCAAACATGCAGTGAAATGATACTATCAATGTGAATTAGAGAAAAAGCATAACTTTCATTGCAGAAAAACACTAATCACCTTAATATTGTTCCAGTTGAGGTCTATGAATTTCCCCTCGTCATCCTGAACTTTCTTTATTGTCTCGTCTGGATCCGTCATATTTGGAGGGTCCATTGGGTAGATTTTTTGTTTGGAAGCCTTCGTGATGCCGTCCCATCCTAAACCAAGCGGTTGTCCCTTGTTCAGTAACGACGCATGGTACTGGTCTTGGTTCATCATTGAATGGAAACCAAGTATAGCTGAAAACATAAGAAAATCTTGCACAAAATAATCCATAACATCTGTCATGTTGTTGTGGTGGTTTTTGGTGCAATTGTTATAGAAATGGAGATGGAGGTTTCTTCATCTCCTGAAGATGCTAACTTGGTTGGTGAAACAGGTGTAGAAAAGATTATTGAAGGTCTGGTGATGGGTAAAAGTGTTTGACTTTGCATTTGTTCCATGCCAGACGTAACAGTTCAACCTTTTATTGCAAGGAAGATTCAGAAAAGCTTTTATAAGAAAGTGGAAGAATTATGGACATTTCCAACACAACCCTGCAAATAAATCAATTACTGATAATTGAGATAGTATTTCAATCAGTGACAAGCACCTACATAATTTGAATATTTATCACTTTGCTGATTCATACTGATATTACATTGAATTGACTGCACTGTCTCCTTTAATTAATTCAAAAATCTCACCTGCCAAATCTATTATTTCATCTTGTGTTGCTGTGGAAAGAGCCTGTTCATATTCATCCCCTAAATCAACTGCGATTTGTTCCTCAGCTTCTTGTTCTCTCACTGGAGGTGGTGGTGGTATCCACTGAATTTGAAAATCAGTTAATACCTTCCTCAAATTCTTTGGTACCAAATATACATACCTTTTTCCCCCGAACTGTTCCAGGGACGTAAGGTTTAATCTCTGGTATATCTGGAGTCTCTATCGCCTCCTTATTTATGTGGTCTATCAGTTTTTTTCTGTTCAAAGGACCCGTTGGATCCTTCTCGCATTCGTAGCTGTTCCTTTGCGAAGGGGGTAAGAATGTGTCCTGAAAATATTGAGTTTTCAAAGGATGTAAATTTACAGGGCCGAAGATAGCTGTCAAAGCTACTCTGGAAGAGTTATCATGATAAAAATCAAATACTCACATCAGGATCAACTTCTTTGGCTAACACACTGATTTCCTCTGCAGTCAACTTATTTAACAGTTCATCAACGTCTATATCATCATAAACACTCAAGTCTTTGCCGTATAATTTTGCAGGCGTTGTCATAGTGGTGGTTGTGGTTTTTGTGGACGTCTGAAAAATTAAGAATATATTTTTTAATTTGTGTCCTCCATCAAAACAGGGCGTAACCTCAATTTCATACAGTTCAAGCTGTTACAAACGAACTATGGTCATACTTAATTCAGATCTTGTTGAAGAAAAAAAGATAGAGTTTTCCACGCCCAAAATTAGTGACCCCAATTTTTAATTGGGAAAGATTATGCACAATTTGCACCAAATACTAGGCTCTTCACCGGAACAAATGTCAGATTGTCACGGACATGAACTGGCAAAACAATCAATAAAAGTGAGGTACGCCGTGACTATTCATAAGGCAAAGTGGAACAAAAACGTATGTAAGCTTCCAGTACCGGGAAATATATGGAAAAGGTGGAGTATGAATCGAGAATTGAAAATAATCCTCAAATTGAATACAGAAATCTCCTCCCGACTGGAGAGGTACCTTCATGGTACCCTCATTCTATTCATTCCTGTAGTCGAAATATCAGTATACCCATTATTATACAATAATACCTAAACGATATCAGCCGAGAATACCGGATATCAGATCGAGCTTTATTAATACTTATCGGTCATCTTGCTATGACCGATATGATATCCGAAAAAGATTGGTTTTGTTGTTAGGTAAATCTCATTTATATTCAGAAAGGTTTGTTTACATCGTTTTGTTTACTTATATATTTGCTCAAATTTAGAAACTTCCTTCGATTTCAAGGCGGATATCGACCTGATCATTTCATTTTCAGTGATAAAAAAGTATATAATATACGAATACTCTTTGTTTTCAAATGTGAACGTTAGTAACCTCCTAATTCTGTACATTGCGGTGGTCTTCCTGATGACGTCATATGACAAATAATGAGTTAGGCCATCCTTTCGACGTGTACTGACTTTGTTTATCATAAGCACAGAATAGTAAACAATTATTCTGTGTCAGAAGCCAATCAGAAAGCCGCAAAGATTATTTAGCAGTGGTTACGTGACCAGCTGCCCGTCTTTTAACAGTTAGATCCATTAAATATTCTGCCTTCACGAAATTTACAAATAATCTCAATGAAATAGTTGCAATAGACAAAGCGGTGTTTTTGCAAATT
Source organism: Leptinotarsa lineolata (assembly GCA_015342045.1). NCBI lineage: Eukaryota > Metazoa > Arthropoda > Insecta > Coleoptera > Chrysomelidae > Leptinotarsa > Leptinotarsa lineolata. The sequence continues at coordinate 1,626 of WOGR01006214.1, read as the reverse complement.
CATGCACTCAAAACGGTCCACGTGCAGTCATTACTATCATTCTGTTGAAAACAACTAATCGCGGAATCTTGAAACGAATAACAGGTATGAACTATATATGAATACCATCTGTGTAAAATCAGCTGGCGAGAAACATATTTTCAGACACCAACAAAATAACATGTGAATTCAAGGTCACTTCGATATACACAGGGCGCCTTATCAATTCTGTCCACACGAGTGTTTGGTCCGGGGGCCGCGGAACAGCCTTCTTGGCATGCCTCCAACGCGCTATACTTGGACATTTGATGTGAAGGAATTATTTATAGTATGGGCTATCTGCGTTGTTGCCAGAGTCCGCGAAAATTCACAAAGATATATATTGTATTCTTTCAATATAGTTTAGGATCAATACTCTCAGTCAGGAATATATCATTTCGAACAAGTAACGTGACGAGCCTCAAAGTAATGACTGGTTAAAATTCAATAAAGTCACTTGTTTGCCAAATATAGAATTCGATTTATTAAAAACAATATTAATCTAGGAAATCTTTTGCAGGATCCTAGACTTTATCATTTCAATGTCATGAACAATGAAAGAAACGTCTACTACAAAGGAATTACTTTCATGAATACTTTTTTGTTCATATATGAATATATCCTTGATTCTATGACCTGTACTATGGTTCTCTAATCTCAAAAAAATTACAATAAAGTTCATTTTTCTTCCACTCCGCATATCCTGTGAGAAAAATTCTCATTACCCATCTTTTAATAAGTGAGAAATATCAGTATACCAACCTGGCAACGTCTCAAACGCGGCCACTGGCCTTCTCGATCGAAATGGTTACGCCCGTGACCTAGACGATGAGATTCATTCAGTATAAATGACAAATTTCCCGAGCAGGTAAATAAGGTGAGAGATCAAAGGAAGCCAAGGAAGTTATTCGCTTTAACGCTGCTTTGCTGGCGATTCCTGGATTCCAGACTCTTGTCGGATAGAGATCAGCTGATGGATCGGACTCTAACATGCAGTGGCGTGCAATATCAATTTCAATTCTGGCTGTTCTCAGGACAAAAATTATTTACCGACCAGAAAAAGAAGACCACCCAAACACAACCGTTTTATGTTTTTAATACCACCAATGGGAACGGTTTAACCTACTCCTTTTGAAGGGTAATATGCTCTCGTGCAGTTCTCATAATTATTTGCTGGCTAAGGTCTTCCAATTGAAAAATTTCCATCAAACTTCATAATTTTATCTCTCTTGATATGCCTATCGCTACTAATGAGAGACGTTGAATTTCCGAGAGTTAGGTTAGGTTAGGAGATTAATAATAATGATGAAGGCCTTTATTACCAATAAATAAATACGGGGTTGCCGTAAAAATAACCTACTATGATTTATTTCACTGAGTTATGTCAAATGGTATTCTCATTTGGGGTCATTCAGGTAACCCCATCGGTGTAAGAATAAGGCCATAGGAATAATAGCCAAAGCAGGTTACAAAGAGCACTGTCGACCTTTTTCAATTAAACTTGGCATTAGACCACTCCCAACACGGGGGTTCCCTTTTATATTTGGGGATTAGAGAACAAAAACAAATATTAATCATCGAAAATCACTTTATTGTTTTTCAAAATAT
>WOGR01006213.1:0-13231 GCA_015342045.1 Leptinotarsa lineolata | reverse complement strand
TGCCTGTGAAGATGTGCATCCGCAAATGATGTCCTGGTATCCAAATAGAATGACGAGACAAGTGTGCTGTCGTCAGCAAAGCAATATATTGGATTCTCCATTTTTTCCAATGAGTCGTTGATGTACAATAAAAAGAGGGTTGGAGACAATATGGATCCCTGGGAAACACCAGCGTTGATGGTAAAACTATTTGGGAGATATCCATCGACGGCCACTTGCAGGGAACGTTCTTTCAGGAAACTTGAGAGCCATACACAAAAATGATCCGACAAGCCCTAGCATCAAAGTTGGCTAGCAAACCCTCATGCCACACAAGGTCAAAGGCCTTAGAAATGTTAAGCGCAACAGCTCTTGACTCTCCATGATTCTCGATTACGTTATTCCAAATATGGGTGTTATACGATAGAAGGTCGCCTGTTGATCTTTGTTTCCGAAAAGCATATCGATGGTGGCTCAAGATGTTGAAGCCTTCCAAATATTTATGGATATGGTGGTTTATACCATGCTACATGCATACTACATGCATGCTACACATGCGACACTACATTTTTCTGGTCTTTTAAATGGAATATGTCCTGCGTGTTCTTTGAAATGAGTTTCAGTGGCTCGCTTAGTCTGACCGATATTTTTTTCCGCAGTCCCCACAGCTTATTTTATGTGTTCTCGACTATTTTCCAACACGTTGTCTTTAGGTTTCTTAACTTTTGTTAGTGAGAAAAAGGTTTCGAATGCTACTTACACATTCTAATCTACACCTTTATGTGGTTCCTATTTGATAACTATTAGCTATCAACTAAATCAACACAATATACTAATGAAGCTAGAATGGACAGTTTCTATCGTAAAACAACTTTGAGTCATTTAATCTCTATCTATATATAATATATTATATAAAAAACTTTCAAAGGTATATCAGTCCTCATACAATACACATATTGTAGAATATAGTTATATATAGTTATAATTATATTTTTAGGTGTCTACATTTTCTGAATATTGGAAATTTTGTGAATTCCATTTTACAATGTAATTTATTATTTGGGATAATGTAATTACCTATTTATTCATGTAATTCAACCGCAAGGTTTGTATGAATGATAAATAAATAAATAAATTGATAAATAGAACATACAACTGATACTTTCGTGAATATAGGTTTCGCACCATGTTTGAAAAAATATCGAAATCTAATGATTCTGTGCGAAAATAGAAGAAGTTAAAAAAAAAATTATAAAAAAAAGAAGCTCAAAATACAGGAAATGAAATGAAATGATAAAACCTAACAATAGAATAAATACTGACGCACATCTACGCCGTTGACAGTGGGGCAACGATAAAAAAGATTTTTTTCATTATAGTAAAATAATTCTCACGATAACAATACAATCTATGAAATATTTGCCAAGATGAAAGTCGTCATATTCTCGTTCCAAATGATTTATTCCACACTCCACATGTTTGAATAACTCACAGTTGTGACATGCCACTCAAAAAAGAATATCTGTAAATCAAATCGTGTCTTCCACGAAATATTAGGGATATGAATGAGTTCCATTGCAAAAAGATTAATGAACCTACAAATGACTTTGAAAATTTGGCTTTAGGTCATAATAAAGCTCAAGTATTGTTCTAATCCATATGCTTAAAACCACTATACTGAGTTAAAACCTAGAAATACAAAAAGCCATTTCGTGTTTTCAGATGTGCGTAATTCGGAATTAAGGAATTTAATGCAAATAATGTATCGATGGTAAGACTTTGGACTTTCTTCAGCTCGTGAAAGTCTTTCATTCTTTGAATAGTTGCTAATAGCTGATTGTGGGTTCAAACGATTCAACAGTTGGGGAAAATACTCAAACACTCACCTGTCCTCTTGATATCATTCTCAGAATTGTCTCTAAGCCTACTAGAACTGTCTTGAATATTGTCCGGAGATCGTCCTGTGGACACGTTGTACAAATCACTAAACGCACTACCGTTTCCGAAAAACCCGCTTCGATCCTGAAAAAATAATACTGTATTAACAACTCTAACGAATCATGATAATGAGGAACTAGTGACAACTTAGTTTTCCATGGAGTTATTTTATTATTATCATCTTAGAGAACTAAAGTTACTAACACCATGTATCAGACTTCAGGCAAATTTCTATCGGGAAAAAGGATGCCTGGAGATTTTTTTGTTCGGCTCACCTGAAGTGCTGCCTTAGCTTTTTCCACACTTTGCTTGAGCTGCTCGAATGTACTGGGATTGCAGAATCGATAAGTTGGCCAGTCGGCTGCCGTACCAAAATCTTCAGTTTTGATTCCCAGAGGACAGGTAGTTGAGGCACTTCTTTTCAGTTCTAACGCTCCTTGATAGGAGCACGAACTCTCGTACATTTTACGACGTAATGGACACTTTTTCCTGAAAACATCAAGCAATTATAAATAAGAAAGTCATTTCAGTAGACTTTATATAAAGCAGATGGAAAATTGAAGGAAACATTTAAGGAAGAGTACTAAAATACATCCCTCCAGCAAGAATTCAAAATTTTGGCGAAGGTGAGAACCTAACAAATACATTATTCGACCTAGATATAATCATAGGCTACATCTATGACTCAGATATTTGCGGCACTGCCCTGGACCGAATTCCATGGAATCACATCAGTGAGCCAAACAGTTTCGCTCGAATCTGTTCTAAATCCAGTGAAATAACGACAGGAGTTCGCCAGGGCAATGTTCTAGGACCTCTCACCTTCGTGTTTGTTAATAAAATTCACATATATCAACAGTTCAAATTGCCAACAATACTTCATTTGCCCTCAGTTCAACGGATTGTGTAGATAGTTGCCAAGTTGCCAAGTTGCCAATGCAATGAATATAACAGTTTAGTTTGCTATAGCAACTGCAATATAATAAACGAGCTTCTAGTTATTCAGAAGAAAATACTATCAACGTTGTGTCTCAAAAATGTGGTGATTCATGTAGAAAATGTTCAAAAAGTTCTAGTGTTTGACTGTCATTTCTCTATAAATCTTCAAATCTGTTATGTATATTAATAAAAAACAGTGGAAAGTTGGAGGCTAAAGAAGTAACTTGGAAATCTTTGGGCTATATCCTGAGACAAAATCATAATTCCATGATACCTCCAGAAGGTAGTAGTGGTATACAGTGTTTCTGGAATTATGCCTTATATAACAAATTTCCGACTATCATTGAAAAAATAACCAGATTATACTCTTTCAAAATAACGTGAAGCAATGCACTTTCTACACGATCGATGGAATTGTTCAGGCCGATTTTGACTAATGAATATCTCATCATTGTTTTACATTAGTTATGTTATCAAATATATTATTTTACCTATTTATTGTAACTAGATCCTCCTGATTTTCGCTCTTTTCGATTTATTCCAACCTATTTCACTTATTGTTATCTTTAATTCATACGAAAGGAATAATGGAACTTCCGAAGAAACAAAGAAAATATCAAACTATGTCAATGATAACTCTTTGACAAACTGACGGAACATGCGCAATTTTTCTTCCAGACAAAAACCATGACAAATTTTCCTTATTAAGCAACTACTGTCACCTATTTAAACTAAATCACAAAAAATCACTCTTTTTCTTTACTGAAAAATGAGTAATAAAGTTACTGCAATTTCGTCCTATAAGGACATTTTGAAACTTTTACATCAAACTGTAAGATGCATAACTTCAGTTACGAATAAAAGTGGTAAAAAACATAAAAATTTTTCATTTTTCATAATGATCTCTTACCGCGTAGTAACGGCTACATCCATCAATTTACTTTCTCTTTCAGTTTGTACACCAAACAATCATGAATGAAACTGAAATAATTTCTAGAATTCATGAGTAACGCGTTACAGAATGTAAAGTCTACTTGCAGAAGAAATGAGAGATACCTATACCGGGTGATTCTCTAAGGTGGCTCACACCTATAACTTTTTTATTATTGGAGATAAGTAAACAAAATTTGGGAATTCTGTATTATAGTTCAATTTACATTTTCTGACATACTTACTTGATTTGCTATACTTCCGGTTTGACCGAAAATGATCCCAACTTTCGATTTTTAAATAGGGCATTCTATATATTTTTACTTATTTCGATTAAGAATGACATTCTAAATTTAACAATACTCCACTTGTCAATATTTAACAAATGAAATCATTTTTATTCCAAATTTTAGTTTTTGATCTAGAATGCCATTGATCGTGTAAATCGCTTCATTCTTGATCGAGTAATATGGGAAAACTACGACTGTGAGGTTTATGACTTCACAGTCGTTTAAAGAATTATTTCACAGTCGCAAATATGAACTTTTCCAGTTACCTCGACTTTTTCAAATGGAAAGGGGGTGGTTCGTTGGCTTTTTGTGAAAGATCATTTTCTCACGAATAATTTGATGCCATACACTTTCACTTTATTTTCTCTATTTTTCTGAATAATCATACCTGATAACAAATAATATGTATTCGGTATACTTATGCACTAAGTCCTGTTTTTCTAGTTATCCGTGACAAACAATTGAAGCTGTTGCTAGGACTATCTAAATGAATAGGCTAATAAATATGCTGTCGCTTTTAAAAATTTATTTGTTGTGTAGTTCATAATTGGATATGGCAAATTATACTAGAAACGAGAGAATTGACATGTTGCTAATTTACGGGGAAACAGAAAAGAATGCAACTGATGCAGCTCGAATTTATGCTCAGAGGTTCCCTAATCATCGCCATCCCACCCGGCATTATTTTCTGAAACTGGGAAGAAAAATGCGAAATGAACCAGAAGAAAATGCCATCAACTTCATCGTTAGTAAAGAAGAAGAAGTAGACATATTGGCTTATATTGAACTTAATTATCCGGCGTCAATTCGCCAAATTTTTTCTGAGTGTGATATAAGTTATTCGTCCGTTTGGAGAATTCTTCACAAATATAATTATCGATTATTCAAGTACCAACTACACCAACATCTTTACGATTGACTCATTGCAAGTGGTTTTTGACTATATACGGGGGATATGTACGCTTTTCATTTAAAATTATTTATTCAGATGAAACCCGATTCACCAACTTGGGTATATTCAATAGGAATAATAAAAGGTACTGGTCTCAAACAAATTTACATCTGATGCAAGAAGGACATTTTCAAGGGCGATTTGGTTTCAATTGCTGGATGTATTATGGGAGGAAAACTTTTGGGGCCAATAATTTTCGACGGACAGCCGACTGCGGAAAGATATCTACAGTTCCTCAGAAATCAAATTAATGAATTCATTGAAAATTTGCCACTGGCTAACCAAGTTGATATCTATTTTCAACAAGATGGAGCGCCACCTCACAATTCTCAAGTCGTTGGTGAATATCTGAATGACACCTTGGATTGGCACTTATGGACCTATTCAGTGGCCTGCGAGGTACATTCTTGAGTTATCTTATTTTTACATAAATGTATTATTTCTTTTTCATATTCTCGTTCACCAGATTTTTCTCCGCTAGGTTTTTTCTCTGGGGAACAATTAAAAATCAGGTTCACAATACAACATCAGCTACTTGTGGAGAACTAGAGCATAAAGTAAGGTTGGCATTCCAGAATATCACTGAGGAACAGCTCATCATTGTGATGCGCGCAACAATTGAAAAAGTTGAATTTTGCCGTGATCAAGGAAGCCATTTTGAAAATGTATAACCTCAGTGGACTAATTTGCAACTCTCTTGCAATTATTCAGAAAATGGAGAAAATAAAGTGAAAGTGTGTGACATCAAATTATTCGTACGAAAATGATTTTTCAGAAAAAGCCGATGAACCACCCCCTTTCCATTTGAAAAAATCAAGTTAACTGGAAAAACTCATATTTGCGACTGTGGAATAATTCTTAAAACGACTGTGAAATCATAAACCTCTCAGTCGTAGTTTTTCCATGTAACTTAATCAAGAATGAAGCGATTCACATGATCCATGGCATTCTAGATAAAAAAAATTGGAAAAAAAATAATTATATTCGTCAGATATAGACAAATGATGTATTGTTAGATTCATAATGTCATGCTCCATCGAAATAAGTAAAAATATATAGGATGTCCCATTTAAAAATCGATAGTTGGGGTCATTTCCTGTCAAACCGGAAATGCGGCAAAGCAAGTAAATATGTCAAAAAATGTAAATTGCTTTACAATACACAACCCCCAAATTTTCTTTCTCCCCCTCCAATAATAAAAAAGTAATAGGGGTAAGCCAACTTAGAGAATCACCCAGTATAGAAAAGAGTAAATGTTCTGCGGTATATATAGACCAAACCGGTAGAAATTTTGACGTAAGGCTTCGTGAACACGTCAGTTTGGACAATCTATGATCATCTTCAAGAATCAAAACACAAGATAAGTAAAGATAATCTCAAAATCCTACACACATGTAATGAAGGGAAAAAATGAATTTGTTGGAAGTCATGGAAATTAATAAATCAATCACAAACCCGAAATATATACCCCTAAACAAGCAACTCAATTTATGTAGGTCTCCACTCTTGAATTTATAAATTTGACAACCCCGATAATCTCTATAATCTCCAGTTTCGAATTTGACAGTTGGCACCCATATTCAATAACTACCACGCTTTCCAGCTCACCTGTAACCTCATATAACCCTGTGTTCAGATTTCAAAATGTTGGTTTATACTTGATATAATGGGGTAGAACCCAAAACCGGTCGTAAGAATAAAATATCTAGTGGAAATTAGACAAAAGTGTTTTCACCAACTCATTAAAATATCATCGAAAAATAACTCATGAAAATATAGTGAAGGAGATAACACATTCCCTTACGCCATCTATTGGGATGGTAGATTGGGAGAAGGTGTAAGGTATGTGGCAGGCAGGGCATTATATCATTTTGTCTTCTATTTGTTACTTCAGAATCAGTTATATTTCATGAACAGTAACGATAAAAATTAATAACCGGAAACAAACCTCGGTAACTGATCATAGCGAGGTTACGAGGCACTACTAACCTAAAATTTTCTTTGTTTATCATGGCCTTGAAGGTGTGTGGAGATATTTATAAAAACTCATTTGCTACAGTTCAGCGACTCCACATTTTATAGAAGGACGTTCGTTATACCGACAGTCATTTCGGTTGCATGATTTTTACGCAACTTTCACTGAATTGTTTTGAGAAAGGCGTAGACGGCGAGGACAATATTATGATCTCTATTATCTCTGTACAATTCACGGAAATAGTTCATACTAAAGGCTATGTGAGCCAAGATTGTGTAAATCGAAAAAAAACTGAAAATTTTTCCAGCCTCCCCCCTTTATTTTTTGAACGGTTCAACTCGAAAAATTGAAATTCGGTTTAATGAAATTGATGCATGAATACTTTATTTTGAAGAGAAATTGACAGATGAAACTTTCAAGATGGCGACTGGGCGCCATCTGGGAAAAAATTAAATAGAAAGGGGGTCTTTTGACACATTTGTCTGAAGTTCCAGACAAATGCTTCACAACCCTAGAATATAATGTCAATATCTTCAACTACTACAAAATGGCGGGACTTTTAACAATTGCCTGAATACATTGACATTCAACTATATAATATGAGGTAATAAGCTTGAGGTCAGTTCAGAAGATGCTCGAAATGGTTGCGTTGAACTTCTTGACATATGAACAGCCTATCTGATATTTCACTCCGAACATTTTCGAACACAGTAACGTCAAAATCTCTACAAATATTTATTATTCTCCGCCGTATATCCAATATAGGAGCAGGTTCAGTTTCGTATACCTCTTGCTTCAAATAGCCCCATAAAAAAGTCCCAAGGTATCAAATCTGGTGAGCGGGCTGGCCATTCTGTAGGACCTCGACGGCCAACGGCCGGGAAAAGTAGTATCCCAATAGTTTTTTACTTGTCTGGAGTAATGTGGTGGTGCTCCATCTAGTTGGAATACAATATCCATATCGAATTCATCAGGATTCGCTTCCACGATTTCAGTGATGAGAGAGTCAACAGTAGTTTCCAATATATTAAAATACAGTTCCCCTGTTGAATTTTGATCAATAAATAGAGGTCCTACAATATGGTTTCCCAATATTTCTGCCAAAACGTTAATTTTTTCTGGATATTGGGTATGTGTTTCCCGGAAAACGTAAGGGTTGGTGTCACTTCAATAACGGCAATTTTGTCTGTGAACATTGCCGTTTAGAGAAAATGTACATTTGTCACTGAATCAAATATTGTGGAGATAGGTAGGATGCCTTGCAATGGTTTCCGACATGGTTTTACAGAATTCTGTTCTTCGATTAGGATCATCTTCAGTTAATTGGTGCACCATTTTCATTTTGTATGGGTGATACCTATTTCTCTTCAAAAGCCTCCACATAGTAGAAGACACCTCACAAACATTCGCGACGGAATCAGTAGACTGTTCAAGATATACTACCATCTTACCTATTATTTGCACTTGCTGTTTTTCCGGAATGGACGGATAACCTGGGGGCTTTTTGTTAAGTACACTACCGGTAGTTGTGAATTTGAATACAAGTTCCCTCAAATATTCTCTACAGATAGGACGATTCAAAAACGTTCATTGAAAATCATTTTATGTTTCGTGAAAGTTACGCATCGCACCGTGAATAAGAATCGCTTCAATTTTTTCTTCCAATGGACGATAATTGACCATTTTGGAGACTGTTGACGTGGTACCTACTTTCCTACTAGTAGAACCGAACACTGCCATGGAATTGCCATGTTGCAGATAAATAGACTATTTTCAGAAATATCAATATTAATGTGTTTGTCTTCAGGAAATCATCAAATGTTCCGCCATTTTGTAGTAGGTGAAGACATTGACTTCATATTCTAAAGTTATGAAGTATTTGTCAGGAGTTTCAAAATGATGTATCACAAGACCCGCTTTTCTATTTGATTTTTTTTCTCAGATGGCGCCCAGTCGCCATCTTGAAAGTTTCATTTATCAATTTTACTTCAATATGAAGTATTCATGTATTAATTATATCAAATTTCAAATTGTTGAGTTAACCCGTTCAAAAATGAATATTTGCACAATTTCTTTGAATTTCCTTCTATACTAGTGTTCCTCCCTGTGGATGATCTCAACTTGGGACTACTCGATGTTATTTTGATGACTCCAAAAATGCTCTGCTACTCCTGATTTGGTGGTTTCCCTTCCCTCTGTATGTTTCTTGTGCTCGGCAATGCGGGCTTGTAATAGCCCCTTAGTTTCACCGATATAGGATTTTCCGCTCTCACATGGTATCCAGTAAATGCAATTATTGTAATCGAAGTCTGCGTTTGGTGGCCAGGTTTTCGTGAGGCTGCTACGGATAGTGTTTCCAGATCTAAAGCAGGTTCTGATGTTGTACTTGGACCCAGTTCTTCTCATCCTTTCTGACAATCCTCTGATGGAGGGCAGTGCAAGCACTGGAGAAGCCGTCACAATGACGGCCTATAGTGACTAAAAATCATTTTTCAATTCAATATTGGGTTTAAAGTTAGTCTTCGGTATTCCTTGCTTGTTGTGATGAGCAACTGACGCGAATGCTCGATCTAGTGGTATTATGTAACCCGTGCCTGATATTATATAATACTTGGGCCTCATTGAGGACTGAAAAACTGAGCTTCTGGGATACCAGGCGACCTCCCAGAGAACTTATCCAGAAAACCTAGTCTTATATTCATACGGTATGAACAGAAGGTGGACAATTTTAGCAAGCGACTCGTCAAACTCGTAATGAGAGTAGTAGATGCCAATAATTGACATCACAGTCAGTGAGGATGATAAACATGTGCATGCACATTTTCATATGCAGAAAATATTCAAGAATTGAAGGGAGACTTGAAAAATAGTGATTAAAAAATCTCAAAGACACTCCATCTTGATTATTCCACACAGCTCTCTATATCTTGTGGATGATCTCGAATTATTATCAACTCTAGTCTATTCTTCAACTCTTCAAATGATTCCTGCTATTGACGACTTCGATCAAATTCTTTGTTCCTTTATGCTGTATCATAAAAAAATTGATTAACTGTTCGATACCTTTTACAAATTTTCAGTGACACTTATGTAATTCAAAGAAGCTTTCGACATTGTCCTCATTCCTTATTCTCTGGCATTTCTTGTTACCCGAGTTTTTCTGGGTCACTTTCTGTTCCATCTTCTGTTAATAATATGAGTCTACTTGCTTTTGTAATCGAACACTTTTCGAATAGCCACTTCATCTGAAAAATTTTCAAGGAGATTATTGATTGTCAATTTTGCTGAATGAGCAGAATAGTATCGATACTTTTTCATTTTCTTCCATTTGAGTTATGGTTCAACTCATTGCGACATCCAGGGCGGATAATAATAATAAAAATAATAATATAAATATAACTTTATTCACTCAACAGATAGCTGTACAGAATACAAAAATATAAATACATTTTATTATAAGTATTACATGAATGAAGCACTAACGATAAGTACTCATGTACTTGGGGGTTTGTTAAGAATCAGCCGAATAAATCTTTTTTGGATAATTTCCAAAGGATTCAAATATATCCTAGGTGCGTTTCCCCAAACAGTAATAGCATATCCCAAATGACTTTCAACAAGAGAGTAATACAGTTTTTTCAATTCGGTTAAGGGCAAATATTTTTGTAGACTTTTAAATTGATAAATAATTTTATCCAGTTTTTTCATTATGAAGTCGATATGAAGGTTCCGTCTCAAGTTAATGTCAATAAAGATATTTAATACTTTCTACAGATTCAATATATAATGTTTTTTTAGATAATTCGACTACAATATGATGGAATGGTGCAGCTCCGGATTTTTTGCAACTATAGGTAATAAGTTTAGTTTTTTCCGTATTGACAGTTAAAAGTTTTTGGGAGAACCAGCCATTCATTAGAATAAAGTATTTTACCACCATGTTTTTTAATTCGTCCCAATTATCCGCCTCATAAAATATTGAAGTATCATCTGCATATCCAATTACTTTTCCTGTTATTCAGCTCGAATACATCGTTGACATAGAGGTTGAAAAGAATAGGACCAAGAACAGTACTTTGAGGTTCGCCACATTTAATATATTGCGGTTCACTTAGGTCATTACCTATTTTTACTACTCGCTTTCTTTTTTTAAAAATAACTACCCAGAATTATGAGACATTTTCCTCGAATTCCTTTCTTTTTTAATGTTTGTACCAATATACAGCGCTCCACAGTATCGGTAAGATTTTTGACAATGTTCCATAACTGTTTTGAATTTTGTCCATTCATTTGAATATTCTTTGTAATATTTTTGTTTGGTTATGATTATTGAATTCGTTACTTTATTTTTTAAACAGCATAATTAGTTTTGAGTGAAGTGTTATGTGGTTCTTTTAAAGTTTCTTTAAACATTTTATTTTATTTATTTACCAGTTTCAATAGCGAATCTGTCATCCATGGCTGAATTTCAGTGTTTTTTCTGAATACTTTTTTCGTGTCTGTGCTCGATTTAATGATATCGTTAGGAGTCTGAGTGAATATATTTGCAACATTAGGATTTGTTTGCTCTTAGATATCATCCCAAGTTGTACTTTCCAAGATATAGAGTTTATTGTAATTTATTTATTTAACAGTTTCAATATTTTTATTATTTTGTTGTTTTATAATTGCTATATAATTGATCCATGGACGATTTCAGTTGCATCAACTTGAGATCTGTCTTAACTATTATGTTAAACTAGGAATTGTTTTATTGTTCATTGTTGTTTTATTGTTTATTGTTGTTTCATTGTTTTATTGTACACACCATAGAATTGAGTATTCAAGTATTACTATTCCAACGACTCCCAAGTATCTAGAAATGAATCTTCAGGACGAGGAGATAATTTCCATGTCGAAATTGATTTCACTACAAGGAATTCCTATTTCTCCACCCCGACTGCTATTCAAATCCGTCCTTAGAAACATAACACCCCTCGATTCATTGTCATAGCCACCCAAGCTATAAGAAAACGCCGTTGTTTATTGAGAGCGCATTCCAAAACAGAAGCCTGAATAAGGCTCAGGCTAATCCGATCCACACAGCGAAATCTTAAATCATAAGTTACGGTCGCATGCTTTGTGTGTCATTGTCCGCCATCTTGTTTATTCGTTCTGATTTATAAGGTGGGTGGGTGAGACACTTGACAGTCGCTAATGCCCACATGTTCGCAGCACGCCGGATTCTCAGTTATAATAGTTTTATGACATAATATTACTTTTGTTCCCTCGGATGAAGTTGCTCGGTTGAAGTTTATATGGATTTATGTACTTCAAAACCTAATATATATCCGAAGGCGCTGCTGGTTGAGATCTTTTAGAGCTTAGTGCTCAATTTGCGTTGTTTGTTCTATATTTATTCTGATAAAACTGTCTTTTTTCCCATTATCTGTCTGAGCCTACAGTGAGTTTTTCGAATGAAGTAAAGCTTTCTGGGAGAAAAGCAGTGGTGATTATCAGAAAGATTGAATTTCATCAGTTCGGACTTCCATTGTCTAATATTGTATAAAATGATTTGAAGTCCCTGAAATAAACAATACAATTGAAAATTAAAAGAATAGCTGAAAATGGCAAATATATTGAGCAAAAAACCTGAAAAGAATTCACAGTGAAATAAAATTGAACAAATAAAATGAAAATAAATTAATATAATTGAAAAGAAATTAATTAAGCGATTTCAAACCACGTTACTTCACGACGTTTCGATTGTCGTCTTCGGGTGATGACTGGACTATTTATGGGTCTTTCTAGTACTTTCACTTAACCCGTCCTTTCACTTATTACTTATCTCTTTTTTCCGCTCCATTGGTTTAGCGGGAGATGACTGTTTGGCGGGAGTTGGCTATTTTTTTCTTTTATTATGGGTTTCCATACGTTGCGTATCTCTACGCTAGCTTGGCTGAATACGTTGTTGGACAGCATATATGCGGCTTCTTTGAATTCTTTTTTAAACCAGTGTTTCTCCTTGTGTATGATCTCAGCTTGGGACCATTCGATGTAATGTTAATGTGTCCAAACATGCTCTGCTATCCCTGATTTGGTGGTTTCCCCTCGCTGTGTATGTTTTTTGTGTTCGGCAATACGGACTTTCGATGGCATTTTGGTTTCACCGCACTCACAGGGTATTCGGTAAATGCAATTCTTGGAATCGCAGTCCGCGTTTGGGGGCCTGGTTTTTGTAAGGCTGCT
>WOGR01006212.1:2424-13233 GCA_015342045.1 Leptinotarsa lineolata | reverse complement strand
CTGTATAGCTTTAATGGACTCTTGTTTTTTTTCCAATGACTCGTTGATATACACATATTGTCAAATTTTTAATTGTAAATTTGTCAAAATCAATTTCTGTCACAACTCAGCGTTACGGCTGATTCAAACCTACACATAACCCCAAAATTTTTCTCATTTGACATCCCATTTCCGTTCGTTGATTCCCCGCCGTATTTTTCCATCAGAATTACACCTGTGGAAATGAGAAACTCGCCAAACACGACGGATGTGTGGGCTGCGAGGACCTGTTGCCAAGGTGAAAAATAACCGCCAGCTAGGAAAGATGAACAAACGACGAACGCAAAAATGCATTGACGTAAACCCGGCCTACTAGACTGCTCGACGCTGTTCCTATCGCAAGCGGCCAAGGTTATGTTGCAAAACGATAGTTTTAATGAGTATTTGCGATATCCATAAAAGAACAATTCCGCTACGACGACAGGATATTTTTTGAGTGATTCACAGTTTCGACGTACTAGATAAAGCGTATAACATCGTGAAAATAACAAGTATTTTTGCGAAATTTAACCTTGGCTTTTATTGCTCCCATCTTTGTCGAAACGGGAAATGCAATCGAGATTATTTCTCCCAAAGTAGTCAGCAATTACTTACGTAAGAAAAACGTTATTTACATATACGTATCCAAGTTATTTTCATGCCACAGTAAGGAGCTATTTTATTTTACTTTCAACTTTATTCACCACCTTACATTCATTGGTACAGGTCAAGCAAATTATTTGGTAATCGTATATTACATAGACGTGAATTTTACAAATATTAGAAAATGAAATACGTAGCAAAAATATTCGTTGTCAAAAATAGTTGAAATATACTGAAGTTTTCTTGTACACTTTCACCCGAATTGAGTTTATTTGCAGTCAAATATTATTAGTCCGGTCAATTTTGACATTGGAAGCTACATAAATTTACAAAAATTTGAAAATTGGTGAAATCCTTTATATGCAAAAAAAATATTCGAGGTCAAAAGTCAAAAAATAAATATATATAGCGATTTTCAGCAAAACGGTAAGTTTTGTCAGGAAAATACTTGGGACAAAAAGTGTAGATCATAAAATTATCTATGAAAAATGTTTGAATACTTTTTTTCTTACAAGCCACCGTTTTTGAGATATAACTATTCAAAAATTTGTAAAAGTCGTAATCGTCATAATATGCACACGTTCCACGCCACTTATGAGGTAGTGAACTTAGCGCGTTTTTTTTAACGTGGTTTCCCCAGCAGGCCTATTTCACGGGTCAGTTATGATCGTGTTTAATTCAAATGTACTCACTTGGCTAATTCGAAAGTGAAAACCTAAAATTTTTTCCCTCATATTCTTCATTCAATTCCTGGCCACGAAATAAGCAGTTTTTTAAAACAAAAGCTGATTCACTGACACGTGATCTTACTGTGGATGTACTGGCTTCTTGTTCTTCACGTTGTCTTTTATTAACTGCAGCAATAGAGGACTTTTCACAAATTTCATGTGGTGTCACAGAGTTCAGATTTTTAAGATATTCCAAAAATTCATCTGATCTTTCGATACTTGCATTATTTAAGGTCTTCATACCCCATTCAACAGTAGTAACTTCACTTTCATCTAATAGTTTAGCACAAATGAAACAGCACGATATAGGTTAGGATAAACACGTGTTTTCACTGTAGGGTAGCATTCAAGACTAACGGTATTTCATTTGTTATAGCACGTATAAGACCTAGCCACGCGCACAGTTGAACAGGAGACAGATGTTCTCGTAAGGTCATAATGGCGTATAATTTATGGGACTGGGATATTCTTATAGCTATAACTTATGTATATTTTATATTTCAAGTGTAACTTATAATGATCGATAGACGAATATTTGAAAATATATTACAACTCTGGAGATGTATGTACAAGGAGTACTCAAACATATAACTATTCCAACTTATACAAATTTTTGAATCCTTATATCTCAGAAACGGTGGCTCGTAGAAAAGAAATAATGAGACATTTTTTATAGATTATTATATGGTCTACAATTTCATTTCAAGTATTTTTGTGATGAAACTTACCGCTTTGCTGAAAATCGCGAAAATCTCATTTTCTTGACCTTTGAGCTTGAATAATTTTTTTTCCATATAGGGGAAAGATAGGAAACTTCACAATTTCATTTATAATTATATTTTAAACAATTTCACCAATTTTCAGCTTGTTGTAAATTTATGTAGCTTCACTCTTATTTTTTATTCAATTTGACCGGACTATATTCTGTACCTATGAAATATGTCCTAAGGTGGATGTGTCTTCAACTAATTTGAACAAAAATAGGCTTATTAAGGATATTTGAACATATATACCCATGTGATGGGTGCCTAACTGAAGTATCAACCGCAGAAATGGTGAAAATGTTAACGCCTGCAATTCAAAAAAAAATTTGCCAGACTGTACAGGTTCGTATTTAGAATAATTGAAAAAATCTCCTGACCTCGTGAGATAACTCTGCTTTCCAGAAAGTAACGTTACAAGCTCTCCGTACAAGAATGTATGAAAAAATAAATAATTCAAAATAGTAAAAACATGTATAACGAACAACAAGGATTTCCACATTTTGCTGTATCAGTCGTTATTCTCAAAACTATTTTCAGGAGAGCAGAATCCTATGAAAATTGAGGTTAACTGGGCAGAAGGCATTTGCAAACCTGGTAAACTGGGCGCGAACAATTGAGGCGTTCCAAAATCATATAGGTATTCTGGATGCAAATTCCTTTTATACTATTTCCCTTTTCCTGTTTCCCTATTCCCTAGCTGACTGGGAGCTTAATCCACAACTATCATAAACATTTCATGTACCTAATAGAATTCTGAACGTCATCATCAGAACTGATGAAAGTTCAGAACACGTATATATCTGTGTTATATCACTTATGGCCCCCGAACTGAACCTTAAGGTACTCTATATGCATTTTGAAATTAAGCTGATTGCTTACCGTTGAATGGGACTTGAGCATCGTGGTGCTAATCAACATTGTATTAATGGAGGTACATATTTTTAAAAACAATAAAATAACTATTATAAAATATTCACTACCTTAGTCAACATGAATACACTTTACGCAACCGTGATATATCCAGTCATCGAATATTAACTCAGGAGATTATTAACCTCTGAAGGAGCTTGTTACTAGCCCCAGCGAAACGAGAGGAAGAAATTCCAAAAATAGACAGCCTTCAAATCATAAAAATAGTGACACTATATTACTGTATTACTGTATTACTCAAAATAGTTCCCCAACCAGATTTCTTAGCTTGTTCAGTTTCTAGAGGTGGCCAAAACAGTACCCATAGACTGGATGAAATGTTCTGCAACACATTCTGCTACAATTTTTGCAAATAGTTTTGATCACTGGCCAATGTTTTTGGAATTCACTAATTCTTCGCAATGTTCTACTTTGAGATTATAGGTTGAAACAATGTCATCAGATCAATAAACAATTATTCAGAACTTGTTGAATCAGGTAGGTACCGTTATTCGTTGATCTTTGAGACAATGGTTTTTCAACTTCACCCTCACACTCAGGAAATTGTAAATTTTCTGAATCTGAATTCTGAAAAAAATTTCGATATTTCCCATTATGCTCCTATTAGAGATGATCAAAAGTGACTAGGTTATAGGTCGGTTATTCCTATGTCTGCTTTCAGTAATAAAAAATCTATTTGTTCCTTTGTTTTTAATTTATCATCATGACTTTCAGTAACTTAACATTGTCTGATTCGTAGCAGTCATTGCTCCCATTATTAAGTATTTATTCTGGCAAGTTTCTTTGAATTTTCAACTCGCAGTTTTATTTAGTTGTACACTAATTACGTTCGAAACCAAAAAAAATACCCGTCAGGATGAAATGTAATTCACTGTTACTTCAAATCACTCCTTGACTGTAAAATGACAAAGAGTTTCACTTCTTTCGAACTGATACCTTCATATTTCAGTCAAGTCTCAATTGAGTTTTCGTTATCCATACTTCCAAATAGACACTGGTGCTTAATTTTTGAGAGATTTTTAGCGTACCAAAAAGAAACTAATTGCGTTCATTCATATTCAGAAAAGTGGGAATTTCTTTCTAAGTATTGAATATTCACTATTTTAATAATTCGCTTCAAATATGTCAGCTGTTGAGTCCTCAGCATTCCATTTTCCGATAACAAACTTTCAAAAAAATTCAACACAAACATTTATAAGGAACAGTGCCAGTACAAAGTATCAGCAATTCACGATTCCTAGTACAAATTTTCACGGTTTTTCCCAATTAACATACCTACCATTATCAATAATGTCTTCGACGCAGTCAACATTATTATTATTCAATGCCTGACTTCCTGGTAGATATTAAGCACGTAGTATTTGTTTCATTAAAATTTTCCACGCAAATGTTCACTAGGAATAATTTTCTAGAATGACTTCCTAGAAAAAGTAAATAAAAGTGGAAACTCAGGTTTATAACATTGTCACCCTTTCCACGATAGGGATGAGTCATTATCAGTGAAATGGATGTAATGGTATATCTTAGAAATAGTTCAAGTTGATGATGTTTGGGATGATTAAACAATTTCGTGTGTGATATTGCCCTGAGTAAATTCAGCAAAGTTTAAAAATTGATAAGTACCAACTCAGTAGGTATTGGAAAATTATGTATAAGCTAATGCAAAGTTGTAACAATGTACGTACAATTAAACTTCTTCTTTATCAAAAACAGAAATCAATATGAGTAAAAGAGAAAACATTACTAATGGGATCAACACTTTCACCAGTTATAAAACTGAACCCTAATCGAATGTGGAACCCCATTTTAAGAAATTCGAGAATAACGAACAGAATGACAACAGGTAGCAAGATTGTTAATGTTCCAGGTACAAATACAAGTACCAATACAATTGATTACCTAACAAGGCATAAATACGCTTTACGAAGCCTAAAAGTTAGTCATCGGACAGCAAGCCATTATGGTTAAACCTCTGAAGAAGCTAGCGACTCGCTCCAGCGAAACGTCAGGAAGAAATTCCAAAAATCCACGGCTTTCAAACTCGGAAAACGGTGATACTGAAAACCTCAGCAGCGAAAGTCTAAATCATTTAGTCAGTTACTTGTTGCTGAGACTTCGAAATATAACCTGCGTCCTTGCAGTCAACGCACATAGCATTGAAGATGTCTGCCGCAGTAGCAGACAAAACGTTTGGTACTACAAATTCCATTCGACCACGCTCTACTAGCCCAGATTTTGTTTTCTTCAATCGTGACTTCGGTCTCGAATATACTATATTGAATATACCCAATTAAAAGCTTTTTGAAAAAATTGTTAGACTAGCTATACTTTTAGTTATATAAAAACTCTAGTGGAAACTGTTATTCAACACATTTTTAAATGTCTGGAATATTTTAACATCTTGAACGACCGTCAATATAGTTTTGAGAAGCAAAGATCGACAATGGACTTTCTTACATATACGTAACCATCTTTGGAACAATTCCGTAGAGATAAAGTGATTCGGACTGGTGCACTTGATATTTTTAAGGTTTTTGACGGTATCTGACGTGACATATCTATGTTATACCATATAAATGGATATCGAATATAGCAGCTTTTAATACTTTCTAAAGCTTACATTGGAAGATTGGAATAAACTTCCCGAAACGGTTTTTCCAGATGAATGAAATCAGTATTTCAATACAGTGCTTACGTATCTTTATGAAAAAATCAATTTACCATTACGCAGTAAACAAATTTTTAATAGCTTAATTTGTTACCTACTCAAAATTAATTTCGTCTTGAATTTGATTCCCGAATCTTCGACGTTTCTATAGGTGAGGATCGTAGAAAATTTATATCATCCCAAAAATCAACCAAAAACTGAATAACTTGTATTATTTGAAAATGGTTGACAATGTTTCAATATGAATTTCATTAGTTCGGACTTCCATTGTATACTATAATTCCACTTTGATTCGATATCTATGAAAAAACATAGAATTGATATTTATTTTTTTTAATGTGTCTGTGGTTGTATGAGTTTTATTCGGTTAGTCCTCATTTTCGTTTCTTTCCGTACCTATGTTTTCTGTTTTATATATTTTTAAAGTTTCTTTAAGAAGGATAAACTAATGTTTGAGCCCTGGTGGCTAATATAAAGTCCAAAACGTTGGCAAAAACTAAATTGTTCATCTACGAAAACACTTTTGATCCCTTTCCCAACCAATAACAAAAACAGCATTCGAAAATAGAGTTGATATTCTAGCTATTCATTAGAATGAATAGCTAAAATATCAATTATATTGAGCAATGACACCTGAAATGGAAATATAATACAACGAATAAAATAAACAAGATACAAAATGAAAATGACCACAGAGTAAACAGAGATAATGAAGAATAGAAATAAAAATAAGCAAATTTTAAAGAAATTAGGAAAACGTTTCGAAACGTTTTGATTGCTAGTATCCGCAATCATCTTCAGGTGATGACTTCATAGATTTCGAATCATAGTGGAATCATATTACACAATATAATTCCTAACCAATGAAACTTGTATTATCTCTGTTCGACTGTGAATTTTCTAGGAAAATTTATTGTCATGTAAAATCTCATTATTTTTCAATCTTAATGTATTTACAAAGATACTACCTAGGGTATTGATAAAAAAATGTGAAATTAATAAAAAATACTTGTTATTGCAAATTCATTTTTTTGAAGATATTTTAATTGAAGTTATTGTTACGTAAATGAGTTTATGAGTAAAAAATATTTTCAAATAGATGAATATTGAGTTACCGTGAAAAATGTTGAAGAGTATATTTGATATGAATTGAAAAGTGGGGAAAACGCGGGTGTAACGTTCAAAAAAGAGGGGCACATCGCAAACACGTGTTTCATCAGGGTATTCTCTACATAATTTCTATCTCACAAGGACATAAAGTCATATGAAAAATATTTTCTTACAATGTTATCTAAGACGGTGATAAGACAAGTGCTTTGTCCCAAAACCTCGAAGTACACCATTGAGGACGATAGTGTTCCATGTGACATTTTTTTCAATAGTTTTTCAAATATTACGTAGTATATGGGACTATTTACTTTCGTCACTACAGGTCGAAGTGCACTATACAATTTTGTGTTACTATAAAAGAATTTAACGTTTTTGTGTTTTCTGACACCAAAAACTTTTTTTTCACGTCGTGGAAAATGTTATTCCAATACAATCACTAGTATCTTTAGATCATCACCTACTTGTGTTTCTTCATTTTGTTTCCATATGGTTTACTGACATTAAATATCTAAAAATATATCAGAGGTAAGAAACGTCGGAAAAATTAATGGGAACAGTTGAAACGAGTTTCTTTATTGGCCATAAATTAAGCTCGATCCCAAGATTGCGAAAGTATTTCTTTTCCAGTGACACAATATATTCAGTCAACCAGTAATACTCTCGGTGTGTGTTTAAGGTGATCTTTTAAGATGCGGGAGTAAATAAACTTTTATAGATCCTGTTTGATACTTAACAATGTATTTATTTTTTTTTTCACCCAATGGCTTATAAAAGTCTTGCGCAAATAATGTGAACAATATTTTCACGAATATCAGTAATACAACAAAGTTATTCAAATTGAATTTGATAATGAAGAGGTGTGTCAGGAATATAGTCCGGTCAATTAAGACAATCGAAGCTACATAAATTTACAACAAGCTGAAAATTGGCGAAATCGTTCAGAATACGATCATAAATGAAATCTGAAAGTTCTCCATCTTTCCCCTGTATAGAAAAAATTTTATTCAAGGTCAAATGTCCAAAAAATGAGTTTTTCGCGATTTTCAGCAAAACGGTAAGTTTATCATAAAAATACATCAGATAAAAATTGTAGATCATAAAATAATATATGAAAATGTATGGATACTTTTTTTTCTACAAGTCACCGTTTCTGAGATATAACAATTCAAAAATTTGTAAAAGTTGTAATCGTCATAATATGCACACGTTTCCACGCCATCTATGAGTAGTAGGTACTTACCACGTTTTTCCAACGTGGTTTCCCCAGTAGGCCTATTCCACGGGTCAGTTATGATCCTGTTCAATTTGAAATTATTGCAAAATAACAAAAATTAGCAAAGCCTGGAAAAGATAAAAGCGATGTTAATTGAAACAAAGTAGTGAAGTTTATTCGTCAGACTCGTAGCTTTCCAATTTTTCTTCTAGTTCATCTTCTTGATCTTCCTCTTCTAGTTCTTCTTCTTCATCTTCATTCTGGGTGCAAGTAATTGGCGTCAATAGCGATGTATCTCATGCCACCTCGTTGGAATCACACGAATCCTCCACTGATGGTGATTCAATATTAGAGCATGACCGGCCTTAACAATTTGTACATGCCAGAGAACAAAACAGTCCAACTTTTTTTAATCCACATTTAGATTTGCATCCCTTTTTGCAGTTACGAAAAACTGTGTTTAGCAGTTTTTCTGGCGCAGGTGGAAGCAAAGTTTGAACTGGTTCTGATGTAGTGTTGACCAACAATCCCAGTCTGTAGGGTCTAGCTGATAATCAAGCCACACTTGAACTTGATAATACAACCAAAAAATATGTTGATGAGCAGCAACTGAGGTTGAAGGAAGACAAGCTAATTGAACTTGTATTTCATTTTGAATAAAATTTTTCCACCCAGGAAAAAGATGGGGAACTTTAGAATTTTATTCATAATTATATTTTGAACGATTCCACTAGTTTTCAGTTTGTTGTAAATTTATGAAGCTTCACTCTTATTTTCTGGTTTAATGTGACTGGACTAATAATTCTGCTTCTGTGTGATTGATTGAAGTTTGATGCTCAATAAATACTTTAATATTGATTTGTAGACAAAAATATTGATTGTCACACATTCGGAATAGATTAGAAGTCTACACGTGAAGTGTTGTTACGTATAAGGTCTTGTACTCAGGCCTTCAGAAAATCACACATTCTACTGTTAGGCTGGAAAGTTCGTAGGCTAACGTAAAAAAAATCGATAAAACTTCATTTTATCATTCAATTCAGTTGCATTCGAGGGTGATACAACGATTATAGCAGTGTTACCATTTTTTGAAACCATTTTTGTAGTACGATTTGCCTTTATCCTAAAAATAGGCCTCAGTTTAGACGAGTATCTCTTCATTGGCGCTAAATTTCTTTCCATCGAGCATTCTCCTGAGGTTTGAGAACAGGAATGAGTCGCTAGGGGCTAGGTCGGGAGAATTCGGTGAATACGGAAGCAATTCGAAGCCGAATTCATGCAGTTTTGCCACCATTTTCATTGATTTGTGACACGATGAATTGTCTTGATGAAACAGCACTTCCTTTTTCTTCAAAAGGGGTCGTTTTTCTGCGATTTCATCCTATAAATGCTCCAATAACGGTATGTTATAGTTGCTGTTGATGGTTTTTTCCTTTGCATGATAGTCGATGGATATTATACCACGCGCATCCCAAAATATTGAAATCATTACCTTGCCAGTCGATTGTTGCGTCATTGCACGCTTTGGAGTTAGTTTACCACGTTTAGTCCACTAAGATGACGATTGTTTTGATTCTGGTGGAAAATGATGCATCCTTATTTCATCCAGCTTCAAAAATTGCTTAAAATCATCAATTCTTTGTTGTTTTTGGTCTATTGTGAGCCCGCGCAGCACCCTCTTTGAACAAAGTTTTTGCATACCCAAATATTCATGCACAATATGTCCAACGTATTCCTTTGTTATTTTTAGAGTCTCAGCTATCTCGATAAACTTCACTTTGAGGTCAACCAAAATCATTTCGTGGACTTTCTTGATGTTTTCGTCGGTAACAACTTCTTGGTGCGTCCACTGTGTGCATCACCTTTTTTAAACTTAGTAAACCACTTCTCAACGGTTGATTTTCCTGGTGCGAAGTTCCAATAATGCTTATCAAGTCAAGCCTTGGCTTCAACAGTATTTTTTTGCCAAAAAACAATGCTTTATCAACACAAAGTATTCTTTTTTACCCATTTTCTTCAAAGTAACAAAAGTTGCTTTGCTCAAAATGTTTTAATCCCCCAAACTTATAGTCCAACGGCTGTGTATATAAGGTTAGGATCAACTAAAAATTATATGGATTTAATACTAGTAGCGCCACCTGTGTGTTAGCCTACGAACTTTTCTGCCCACCCACTTTCGCAATGATCGTGATACTATACTGGTTCTACCACTGTGTTGAAGAAATTGATGTGAATCATTATGTTTAGACAGACAACGTTATTTTATATATGCCTCATTTTATCTGTGTATTTAATCATCAACACGAATAACGAAACAATTAGCAAACTATGTATGAAACACGAACTGAAGATATATTGGAAGCCGCTCCAATAAATTAATTCTAACCATAGTCGGAACACAAGGATATGAATGCAAACGACGATATGACGGTTGAATAAGACCAGCTATTAACGGGTGATTTTTCAAGAGGTATAGGATTTGATTTTCAAAAAAACACAAAAAATTCGAAAAATTTTTGATGAAACCTCTATTGGAATCGATATAACGATCAATATAATTTAATGTTTGAAGATGATTTCATGCAAATGTTGTCCGCGGCTCCGCTTTAGATGGCCCATGTGCAAGGTCCAATTTTGGCACACTCTCTCTAACATATCGACCGGTATTTCACGTATAAATGCTACAATATTGGCTTCCAGAGCGTCAGTCGTTGCTAGTTTATCCCTGTAGACATGAGCCTTAACATGACACCACAAGAAATAATCCAAAGGCGT
>WOGR01006211.1:0-13233 GCA_015342045.1 Leptinotarsa lineolata | reverse complement strand
ACTCACCATACAAACTAATCGGCTTCGTCAAGAAGCTGGGTTTATTTGGTCGAGTTTGAATAGGTGTGAGCCACAATAAACCCTTATGGGTTGCGGTAGAGGATCGAAAAGACCCACTCATTTCTGGCCTAACCTAACCTAACTCAACCTCTTCACTATATCAAATGGTTCATTGGAAGTCTTTTAGAGTCCTTCTCGTTGCGTTCCACAGTATAATTTGAAATTCCATGAATGTCTTGCTATCACAGATGGCATTAGACCGTATTTGGCCGGTTTTAGAGGCATATATTGCACGAATCCGCAACGGCCTCGGAAAGGATGAAGCATTTCGTCGATGGTTATAAATTATTCCAAGCTATAGTTATTCGTACAGTTGTTCACAAAAGATTTGTAGATTTTCCTTATAGCGGCTATTCTGTCAGTTTTCTCGCGATCTTTGCGAGTCCCAATGTCGTTAAAACGCAATGAATGAAGAAAAAAAAGAAATCGTTCGTAACTGAAGGCAGCTCTAAGTATTATCATACCAGTCCCATCTTTAGCCCAGAGCTCTTGAACGTTTGCACGATTTCTTTTTTTTTATTGATATGAGAAACAGAGCTCCTAGCATGGCGATTATTTCGTTATTAACCGTTAATTTACAGTGTCTATCTCTTTTGTATGAAATGTTCTCTTTTTTATTCTCAATGTATATATTGGTGCAGGTAACAATTTGGTCAATCATATCTGCAGTTATAAACAAAAAAAGCTTTTTTTTTTATTTGATACACTTTTTGTAGCACCTTTAGATCCAGAGAGTACTTTTATAACATTTTTATCACGAGTTTTTCCAGGTGAAACCACTGGAGTACTTTTCCAGATATTTTCAAAATCTTTAACTATGTAGAAGTGTTCTTCTGTTTCATCGTCCGCTCAGACCTCTAAGTTTTGCCCATCGTCATCTCCTGATTGTTCTGATTCAATATCATACATACATTTGTGTTTCAATTACCTCCTCCTCGTCTTGGCTGTCATCATCAAAATCAAATTCATCTTCGTCAAAATCGGATAAATTATTTGCAATATCTTCTAATTCCCTGGCATTAAGTGCTTTTTTCGTAATTTTCTTATCCCTAAAATTGATATGAAGTATCAGATAAAACTGGCATTAAGTGCTTTTTTCGTAATTTTCTTATCCCTAAAATTGATATGAAGTATAGTATAGTATCAGATAAAACTATAATTTCATTGAATTCCACACTCGCAGAATAAAAAAAAATTATTCAATAATGAGATTGTTTACTTACATGACCGGACGCGCTGCGGACTGGAGTACCGCAATTGTGAACTTCCTACTTTGACGCTTTGCTATCGACTGTTAGGTACCAGTGAAAAATCTCAGTCATAGATACACGTTGGCAAATGTATTCAAGATTGCATATCTAAGGGGGCAGCGGTATACACCAAACACACATACAAACAAATACAGTTTTTAATAAATTACGGCACTAAATGCCGCTGCGCGTCTGCCGGAGGGTTAAATCTCACAGCTTTTGCCTTATATCTGAACTGTTTCACCAACTTATGTTTAAGTTACTCTATTCTTGTAATAGCATTTAGTTTATCAAAATGTCTGTTTTAACTAACTTATCCGAATGTTTCAATAATTTTTAGTATCTTCAATAATTTTGAAGTTTCATTAATTTTCATTTTATTTGTTTTTCCATAGATTTCAAATCTGACAGTATCTTTTTTAGACAATGAAAATGCGAACTTGTAACATTCAACAAGAAACATTGTCATTTTCAAACAAACAGTTTTCAAATACATTTACGTAACATTTATATTCTATCGAAGTGTTGATGATATGAAATGATTTTTTTTACAAATTGTCTGAATGTTTCACATATTTTTTCCATGGAGGCACCGCTAGAGAGATTGATGAGATATCTGGGGCATGACCCCTATGGAGACCCTCATATCCGCCAGTGTCGTTGCACAAATATGTTTTTTGTCTTTGTTACAACTTTTTTCCTTATCTTCTTTGATTTTCACAAATTTTTCCATACATAAATATTCAAATACAAATTCATGTATTGAAACTAACCACAAATAAGCATTTCATTTATGTGACATTGAAACAATTTCAGGTAAATATTCTGAGGCATCTTGATTGGTAGAATTGGCATTTTCATTCACTGTTTAACTGACTGATTAATCAGTCATAATATAAAAAAAGTTGATCATTGGTCAAATGGAGTGTATAAAATGAAACCGTTCATTCATAACCGTACCTCATAGCTTGGATTTAATTGTATGCTGTTTTGTCACTGTAGAATAGGTTTTGGGAAAAACACTGATTTGTGCATGTTTCTTTTTCATTATTATATTATGACATATGTGGCAGTTGGACAAATTAGTGTATAAACATTTCCTAACCTGTGTCGTAGAAAATTCACTACTTCCCTTCAAATGCTTCAGCAATTGCATCAAAACATTTGTAATGGAATTATGGAACCAATCCTTCGATTCATTAATAATTTTGTTGACAAAGTCTTTTGGATGTACTGTTTAGAAAATTTGTTCTCACACTGTGTGCTGTGATGTGATTGATTATTAGGTATGAGTGATATAACGTGTAGCCGAAATTCTACAAAATTTTCTCCAGTTAATCCATAAGTCTTTGTTGATATTATCATCATGGTTTGGAACTACAGAAGTAATTAGAAAAATTACAAAGAAATAAGCACTTATAGGACAGCTTTCCCAAGGAACTTTTTTCTTGATAACTGGACTATTGTCGAGCAGTAACACTAAATCCTCATGATAATGCTAATCAAGATGATGGCGAAACATTGATCTTCGGATAAATACTCGAAAAACCAACGCAAATATTCTACTCATATAGAATTCTTCACGAATAGAGAAAATAGAATATTATTTGCTGCTATATCTTAGATAAGACGGAAAAAATATGAGTTGAATCATACTTTACAATTATTTCTTCTAATTGCTGCATTCTTTCTAGAAAGATGTACTACTACATAGAAAATCGAAAAAGTCAAAAATGTTACCATTTTAGATAATTTATTCAGTTAATTTTTCCAGTAGATAAAAACTAACTCACTAGATATTAATTGAAAGTCTACATTTATGAATTCTAATTCTAACCAATTGGTTTTGATTTGAAGAATGTGATAACAGGGGCTGCCAGCAGCTAATCTGATCTCCGGCCTTTTCCCACCATTTTGAATATTTTTCGTATTTCATCTAAGTTTATTATCATAAATGACTAGGTATGTGCCTATTTGCGTATTATGTCCTGAGATTATAAACTTTCTTTTTTGTAATTTGTTTTATACAAACTACTGATCCGTTTCAAATCCTGATTGATATTTGATTGTTCTCTCATTGCGCATTGTGTTCATTTGAGGCTTTATGATGTTTTATTGTTTTTGTTCTTTTGTTTTTGCCATGCCCTCTTGACTATTCTAGATTGTGCCGATCGATAAGTTGGTGAAAGGTAGATTCCAGGATAATTTTGAGTTCCTTCAATGGTTCAAGAAATTCTTTGACGCCAATTACAGAGGAACCGAATATGATGCGTTGGGAGCACGCGGTGGTGAAGGAATGGGCGCCGGCGGCGCCAATGCACCCAAGGGTCAGTCGCTGATGATGAGGAAACCTGTGGCACCTCAACCTCCATCTCCAGCTAAGTCCAAACCAATTGGGCGAGCTAGTATGTTTTTCAATAATAAGTATTAATAAGTGATCAAAAAAGGGTGCACTTTTCCAATATTTTTCCAATAGGTTTTTAGTTACATTTGAATGAGTTGGAATGTTGGACGGTATTTGGTCAAGAATTCAACCTAATGTATTATTACTTTGTTTTATTTCATTCTTAACTTATTCATATGCTAATTAACTTATATTTTGATAAACTACTGGAGATATGAAGGGTAAAAGATTATCTATTGAAGACTCACTCATAAAGCATGATTAGAAACTGTTATATTAGTTTGATAATTACCAATCGTTGATTTCAACTGTTTCAGGAAATCATTTTTATAAATTCATTATCTCTGCAAGTTTTATTTCCTTGTTTCAAAATGATGTTCCATGTGATGCATAAGTTATTATTAAGGTTTATATCACTTTTGTGAGGTGATTTTATCATTGAGAATCTTCGACGTTGTCAGGATGTAATTAAGATTATAATTAATTTTTTATGGTTCTGCCTGCCTGGTACTCAAGGTTATCAAGAAAGTGACTTCTCTATTGAAACGAAGATCTGACAGAGAAAATGAATCCGAAATGATTTTCTATAAAGACGGCACAATTAATATATATATATATTGAAACAAACTTCAACTACATAAAAAATCATGCCTTCATCAGTGATAATTGTGAAGTAATGACAGTTATCAAATGGCAAATAACCATAATTATTTATTGTCAATAATGGTTTATTATATCTTTATATTCAAAGTCAACATTCTGTTGATGTTTAATATCTGTGAGTATTGTTAATCTAATAAGAGATTATAATCTTCATTTTAATAAATGCCTATCGACTGAAGGTCCCTTATATTAATTTTCATTATTTGTTTATAAATATATACATATATTTAAGAGCCCTAATAATGTAATTTTTCAATTTGAAAATCAAGTTACTCAATACCAATATTTGGATTGGAAAACATGTTTAATAGATTCATACCAGCAAGGAGCTTATATATTTCAAATGTTTTAATAATTTTCATTGCTCGTCAGCCCAGTATGATGATTTTGTGCCTAAATTGAAACAGTTTCTCAACATATGGAATGTACAACAAAATATTATTTTTTTTGTTTTGATAGAGTTCTTGAACCCTTAGTATTCATATGATAATAATACATAAATCAGTATGACATTAGGAAATGTATTTGTTTAGTCACTACTCTTGGTATGTTCTATGTAATATTGTTTCTTTGTGTGCAGCACTTGCGCTTAGCTTTCATTCATTAAAGCACTAAATACATACTGACTGTGGTTTCTTAGATGCTATTAACAGACTTCACATCATTTTAGTGCCTAAAGTGAATGCAGTTAGACCGACAGCTGCCCCCAAACCTCCTCCAAGTAAAATGGCAGGTGACAGCAGTAAATTAGAAGAGTTAACACATCAGATATCAGAATTCAAGGTATTTGATTGGAAGCCTATATTTTCGTCAACTGATAACATAATCATCTCTGTTACAGACAACCGTTGATGGTTTAGAAAAAGAAAGAGATTTCTATTTCGGAAAACTCCGGGATATTGAAGTGATGTGTCAAGAATGCGAAGATGGAAATCCTATTATCCAAAGAATATTGGATGTATTATACGCAACTGAGGTAGGATCAATGTTCACTTTTTATTGTTGACATCTCATTTGGATCAATTGGAATTCATATGTACATTCGATTTCAGGAAGGATTTGCTCCCCCAGATGAAGTAGAAGGTGGAGTTGGAGATGAAGATGAATACTGAGTTAAATCAATGGCTTTTGGAACAAAATCGCCTTAAGTTATTACATTTTTATAACTTGTAGCAACAATGATTTTAATTATAACTCAGTTAAGTTTATATTTGATAGTTTTATAAGTGTTGCTTACGAGATGTGTCCAATGAAATGTGAATTGTTGATGTTCCAACCTAATTCTTTGATAAATTTTCTGCTCTACTTCACTGTTATCTTTTCCTTTTAATTTAGTGAAAACTATTAATGCCAGTAAATTCTTTTTCCAACAGTTTGCATTTTTTTGACTATTAGTTATTAGTTTTAAAATTTTGTTATGAAATGAAATTTTGGCCAACAAGAGAGTGTTAATTTAAGACATCCAAGATGATGTCAGGGCCCAAATTCTCAACACATCTTCCTCTCCGCAACACTCTGAAACAGAGAAATAGGTAATTGGTTACTTTTGAATGGAATAAAATTGAGCACAGGCGATGTTAGATAATACAGCAATCTGTTCAAATTATGCACCCGACGTCAGGGTGCATGTCAAATTCTCTCTGTTAACCCTCCAGTACTAACATGATTTCAATAACATCAGTACTAACATCGATCTGTGAAACCAAATGCGAGAAATGCAATTTTTATTTGTTTTGTACTTAGAAACCGATTTCAATTATAAAAATACATAATGTTAGTAGTCAATTTATTTTTCCGTAATTAATAATATGATAAAAACAATGAATAATTAGGCTAATTAAACTTCTTCAGAGTTGCCAAACCAACTCCGATGCAGTCGATACACAGCGCGTTATGTTTTAGACACAAAAATTTGCTACACTGGTTACATTTATATTTTGTTCTGCGACTTTTTTTCGTGCCGCAAAAGAAACATCTACCATGGGGTCTGTCTTGATCTGAAGGGATATTTTCGGGTTCCAGTTGGCAGATTTCTCTTATTCGCATTCGGGATAAACGTGGCCCTTGTTGGACTGTTGCACGCTTTTTGAGATGATCCATAACCAAGTCAATTGAAAGTCGTTCTAGGAAATCCCTTCGGAGCATAGTTGAGTCACAAATTTTGGAGTTGAAGGCTGCAAATGCGTTTGTTGCAGCTATATTTAGTACACTGTAAAAATTTAACATAGGCCACCTTCTTGTATTCCTGGCACAATCATAGTTTGCACATAATTGGTCAACTGTGTCAACACCACTCTTTGTATGATTCTACAACATAATTTCAGATTTGTTTGTTTTTGTGTCTAAGCTATCATCCTCTTGCATACGTGATATGAGTACATTCTTTTTTTCTTTGGAATATATGACACTAATGTACAATTTTCTTCAAAGCCAAACATACTCTAGCCCTCTAGTTTACTTGTCAGAAATTCACGGGGAAGTTCTCGCTTGTTTTTCTTGATGGGATCATACTTAATTTTTGCAGGAGGCTTTTTCATAACGGTAAACAGTTGAACATTACGTTTCTTCCAGTCTTGAGTATAGGTTGTACAAGGCGTTCAACAACTGCTTTTCCAGTATTCCCAACCGAAAAAGGTTCAGGAGGTTGCTTTCCGACGTAAACTTTCATGTTTAGTGTATAAAATGTCTTAGCATCCACTAGGGCGAACATTTTGATGCCATACCTATCGGGCTTACTGGGAATTTACTAATGAAAATTACATTTTCCCGAAAACCCGGGAGCATTTCGTCAACAGTACTATACTCTGATGTCGTATAATTTTCTTTGCAGTTCGAAGAAAATAATTCGAATAGATCTCGTATTGCTGCCAACTTATCTGTATTTTGACTTTCAGGTCTAGTATTCTCATTGTCAAATCTCTTAGTAGAAATCGAAATCGTTCCAGTGACTTCGTCAGCCTAAACCAGGGGTTTAAGTATAAAAAACCTGCGACCGCTGAGAAAATGCATTCTAGATTACTTGATACGACCACAGAAATTAACTGAGATTGACGCCTGTTGGGAATTTGTTTCCTCAGTGGGCGAATTTTAAAAACCTTATTAGAGATAAACAAAAAATTACGTCTGTAGGTAGGTGTACCGAAAGCGCGTACTCGACGCACTCTGATCATTTTGGTACGTTTGGGTGGCTCGTTCATGCAAGCACATGCTTGTTTGCTCATGTATGCGATCGGGAGTGAAGGCGGCGCGGGGCCCTCCTTCGCATTCGTTTGCAAATAGTCACAACTTGGTCAGTCTCCACCAACTTCTATCGCACGTTGCTAGTCACGTACCTAATTAATTTTAGTTCAACAAGATGAGTTCGACAAAAAAGCGCAAATACAATGACAATTATCTGAAATAGGGGTTTTATTGCCTTACCATAAATGATGGTGACCATCCACAGTGCGTCATCTACTACGAAGTTTTGAGCAATGATGTCTGGAGTGATATTTATTGACAAAACAGCGATTTAAAGGACAAACTGAAAGATTTTTCTGTTTCAAAATCTGTAAATTTATGACGAATGAAGTTGGACAGTACGGGTTCTTTTGCAGAGTAACACCAAAAATTATTTGAAGCTTCTTATGAGATGTCGTATCTCATCGCTAAAGAAAAAAATCCATATTATTGGAGAAACATTGGTCAAACCATGTACTTATGTTAAAAGCAGCTCTGCACTTTCTGGTAATATTGTTCAACGGCGCATTGACGACATGGTACAAGACATAAAAAAACAAGTCGTAGATGCCGTGAAACAATCGCCCTTTTTTGTAATACAGTTAGATGAGAGTACAGATGTTGCACAATGCTCTCAATTGTTGGTTTTCGAACGATATATTCAAAATGAAACAATTCAAGACGAGATGCTGTTTTCTTTTGGATTAACTACAACCACAAAAGCAGTTGATGTGATGGCTGTAGTCTCTGATTTTTTCGCTGAACATGAGCTCGTATGGGAAAAATTGATAAGCGTTTGCACAGATGGTGCTCCTGCGATACTAGGCTCTCGCTCAGGCTTTATACAACTGGTTAAGGAAAAACAACCCAATTTCTATTACTGCCATCTATTGCTTTATACATCGCCAAGCGTTGACAGCAAAAACACTAACCCAGTGAACTAAATGACGTTGAAACTATGTATCAAAGTAGTAAATTTCATAAAAAGGGGTGCGTTAAATACACGAATTTTTAAGACGTTTTGTGAAGATTTGGAAACAAATCACAAAACGTTATTGAGAGCCAACGCACAGAAGTACGCTGGCTCTCAAAGGGCAATATGCTGGCAAGATTATTTGAACTTTGAGATTAAGTACATAACACTTTTTCTCGAAAACCAAAGAAGCGAAATGTGCAATGAGTTCAAATGTCCCGGTGTCCAAGTAGCGTTGGCTTATTTGTCAGATATATTGTTCATTGACCTTAAAACTTCAATGCGTTGATTCAAAAGTAATTTATCATGGGGATGCTATCAAGAATTTTACTGAAAAGTTGCAACTTTGGGATCGCAAAGGTATTAGCAGAAGCCATGAAATTCCGTATGTTTTCCCAAAGTATACAGTCTTTCAGAAGAAACGCGCTTTGTGAATGTTTTTCAAGATGCTGCAGCCAAATACGATTTTGAAAAAATGGGTTTTGGGTCAAATATTACCCAATTTACCCCAAAATATCAGAAAAAGCACTTCGATTGTATTTACCTTTCTCAAGTACATATTTGTGCGAAAGGGGATTTTCTGCTGTAGTCGCAATAAAAACCAATTACAAAAATAAACTTGACAGTGGTTGTGATTTGCGTTGTGCGATCTCTATGGTTAAGCCCAGAGTTGTAGGTAAACCGTCAAATCCATCCAAGCTCATCCGCCAAATTCTAATAAATAGGTACTACTTACCATATACTTTGTGCATGATTTTTGTATAACTTTAAAGTTCAATGAGCAATAAAAATACTTATTTTGTTATTGAATACTTTTCAATTCTGATCTGATTATCTGGACAGGAGGAAGGGGGGCGCGATTTTTTTATGGTCGAAAGAGGGCGTTTTCCAAATGAGTTAGGGAACCCCTGGCTTAAACATTTCAATTGATATGGCTTTGGTTTTCCACAAATCTACATTCAAATGACTGGTTTTACGCACGGCGGAAAGGTATTAGAGTCCTAGCAATGCTTTGATTTCAATCATATCTGTAGGAGACGCTGTCTGGTATTCACGAAAATACTGTTTCTGGAATATATGTTGGTGTATTCAACAACCAGATTTATTATTTCATCTGTGAAAAACGTGACTAAATATCCAGAATACTTGAAGAAGTGCGTACTGGTCCTTTTACGCTTGGCAGGTGAATGATTATATTTTCTGCTCGAGTTTTAACCCTCTGAATTGACGGTGGATGTTTTTTTCCATTTCGTCAAATTGTCTCTACCAGTGAAAAATTGCTCTCTATACTTCACGTTTTGATTGAAAATATGGTCTTGATGTGCAGTAATGTGTTCTAAGTTTGGTTCCGACTCAGACTCTTTCACGAGATCTTCTACTGACTCTGGTTCTAACTCTTGATCCGACTCAGAATCTTCTGAACGCTCTTCAACACAATATTTCTCACTGGAGCTCTGCTTGGTCGTCAGGAACATTATTTTGGCCGTCTTCATCTTCTATTTCCTCCCATAACCTTCGCAATCGTTCTTGTTTTTTTCCTGAAAGATAATCGAAAAACCATGTTACCTTTCGTTATAATTGAAATAGTAGCGCCACTACTAACATCCGTAAGTGAGACAAAACTAGGAATGAAATCATAATGAAATACACTTCTTACATAACTTGTTAGTAAACCTCTAAAACACAAAATATTCTATTCTATGGTATTTCACCAGTAATAATTGTCAATGTTACCTTTCTATATAATTTCAATAGCGTCACTGCTAACATCCGTCTAGGGGACCACCTACTACCAATAATCCTATTATATACTTTCCACTAAGATAATTCGTCCGTAACAGAATAAAATTGAGGTAGCTAGCCGCCCGACCGAATCGACTTGCGCTGCGCAATAATATGGGGAGAATAGTGGGGGCTCAGTCTCTCAGACAGCATGTTAGTACTGAAGGGTTAAAATCTGACTCTGTTTTTCCATTAACCAGTTGTTGCTCCTCTATGAACGACAACACTCAAAAGTCGAAATGAGGTCTTACCTTTTAATGTGCGATTCCATTATGAATTGTCTTTTACCCCTATTCTGACAAATTATAATAAGTTCTTTCCCAAAAAAAATCTGTTAACAATTCTCAGAAGTTTATATTATGACATATCTCTTATTTACGTTTGAAGTTGATTATATATTTTCAACTCATTTTAAAATTAGAAAATCTAATGAGAAGGTATTTCGGAATAGACAAAATAAAGTTGTTCATTTTGCGAGTAGTATAACGATTTGAATTCCTTGGAAACTGGCTTGAATGTTTTACTATGAGACATTCTAGATCAAAAATAAAAATCGCTATCATTGAGAATTTTTCTTTGAAATGTGGCCTGCAAGAATTTTGCCTTTTTTGCTTTACATAGGAAACGTACAGCTTGTTTCTGAAAAAATGTATTTTATTGCAATTTGTGAATTGCTAATACAACATGTTTGTTTTAGGAATATTGAAACTGAGATTTGGTCTCACCATCGTTTCATTTTCAGTTTCAATATTCGTAAAACAAACAATCTGCTTCACATGTTCTATTAGAAATATACAAGTTGACAACATATTTGTTGAGAATGAATTATATACCAAATTTACAATAACTTGAAATTTGAAGAGCACATTAGGCGATTGAAATCAAAGTTATCTTCGGGGTGTTGTACTATAAGGTTGGATTTTCTGCTGCCAAAATCACCCATCACTTCTTTATTTGAGTATTTCTGTTCTGGTGTAGAAAAGTATTTTCAATAGTTGAAAGGCAGTTTTCAAATAGAGCGCCCTGTATATTGAAACCGTGTTTTGTAAAATTCTTGACAATACACAATTATGACCCATGTTCTAACATTAGCTATTTTTTTTGCAATTTTCAATTATTGAATCCCCCTAATATGTTTTCGGCGGTTTTATTGAGGAAGGCTAGGAGCAAATTATTGAATAATGGCAATGTTATGTAGGATTTGCGGGATTGAGAAAATTATTTTAAAAATTGGTATTTTTGAAAAAAAACTAGTTGATGTTTTTATATTTACCCAAAATGCAACTAGCCTATAACATGAAGCTTTTCCTGAAAGAAAGCCAAGAAAAGAAATGGTAAAATCATTTCATTCGAACTGTCACTGTCCTTTATGAAAATATTGAAAGAAATGAAACAGCTAACATCAAAGACAATAAATTAACTGTTTTACTAATATTAGTTACCTGCAGACAAATCATAACAAGCAATTGCAACTTATAATTAATGTAAGCTAACAGACAGGTTACAATTGTTCTAAATTGTTCGTTCCGTTAATCAGCTGACGAACGTCAACCCTCAGAAGTCGAAACTTGTGCGAGCAGTGGATTGACGAGGCCTTACCTTTTAACGTGCGATTACCCAGCACGGTGGCCCGGTGGGGAATCGAACTCCGGTCTTCCGCTTGAAAGGCGAATGTGCTAACCTCTACACTACCGTGACCACAGACCACTTACAGAAGTAAAGTAACCTCAATATTTTATTACATTGTTTCTAAACTTTTGTCCATATTTATAAGTCTACTTTGAACAGTTATATCTCCGTGAACAGATACTTATTAAAATTAATCGAAACAGACAAAGATAAGACAATGAATATCAAAAAAATCTGGCTACCTGTCCTTAGAGGTACACAAACAGGTAATACAATGAAGAACGATATAAATAGAGCGACCAGTACTGAAATAGTAGTTAATGTGGTGGAAACAACAGCACCGAGCACTAATTCTGGAATGGCGATCGTTACCACATCGCCTTTAAAAATGTCTACCGCAGCAGCAGACGAAACGTCAGGCAAAATAGCTTTCATGCAGTTATCTCCAGCCGTGAAATTTTACATTCTTCGATCAACATAATAGTTGATTCAACGACAACCTTTTTACAAGTTACCTAAAATTAATGCTTCTAATTTATGAAAAATGAGAAATGAAAATTTTCTATGTTTTTTACCACTTTTATTCGTAACTAAAGTTACAGCAGTTTCGTCCTATACCTATGGACATTTTCAAACTTTTACATTAAACTAATTTAACTACAATAAATGTTCGAAATGACCTCCATTGTTATTTATGCAAGCTTGTCAAATCTAGGAATAGATTTGAGAATTTCTGCTCTCTCTCTCTTTCTTTCCCTAGTACGGTACTAGTGAAAGAGAGAGCAGAAATTCTCAAGTCTCTTCCTAAATTTGATAAGCTATATTTGTTCCACAAAATATATTTCTAGAAACTTCTTTCATAGGTTGCTTCATTCATCAACCTGTAGGTGGAAGTCGATAAAGTCTTTGAAAAAAAACAATAACAATAACAACGAACAATTTCCACTATAAATTTGTTTAATTCTATTTATTTATCTAGGTTTTACATCGCTCCAAACTTGACCAGATTCTCGAATGCTCATAGGGATACAATAAAAACAAAACGTCAGGCTTACTTTTCTATCTATATATTTTTTATTCATACAATTTATTACGATCTTAACATTCCTATGCTATTATTAAACTATTTTTGGCCCTACTCCCCACTACAAAACCCTAAGCAGGTAGAAAAGGCCGAAGTAATTGTTTGAGGACAAATGAACATCTGCCTACTATTACTGTTATTATTATAATTTATCCTAGGTGGCATAGCT
>WOGR01006210.1:0-13233 GCA_015342045.1 Leptinotarsa lineolata | reverse complement strand
GATCTTTATAAAGCTCAGATCAGACCTTTGGAGTGTTGTTCTCATGTATGGAGCTCCGCCCCTAAACATACCCTGAAGCTGCTGGATTCTATCCAGAAAAGAGCCTGATTGAAGACGCAAACATCACTTGCAACCTTGATAGTCTGGAACATCGAAGAAAGGTTGGAGATTTGTCTCTCTTCTACAGATACTTGTTGACTTTGTTATCAGTGATATTGAAAATCATGGAGAAAGCCCTAAACCACCACATCCTTAAATATGATAAAAAATAATGATTATTATCATCATTCTTAGTTATTTGTTGATAAATTACAAATTCACCAGAGCTGTTCTGAACTTTCAAGAAATAAATACAGAACAATACATCTTCAACAGGTTTTCTCTTAGTAATTTTTTCCTACCATTCCAGAATGACTTCCAGCACTTTTTTGCGGTTCTAAAAAGTATAATTTCTCAAATAATTTCATATATTCACCACCAAAATCTGTAGTTCGTTATAAAGCTATCAATTTGTCATTTCTCAGTAAACATTGTCACATAATTACTTGTTTTTGTATCAAGTACTGAATTTGATAATAAATTGATTTTTGAATTCAATGAAGTGGTCAACTTAATAACACAATTATATAATTATCAATCACTTGAGGTTACTTAATAACGAGTGTTCCAGTAATCATTAGAAAAATTTATAAAATCCCGAGAAAAATAATAATTAAAATTTATAGCATTACCACGATTGTGAGCATCTAATATGATACTGAAAATCATGAAAGTATATTATATTTTTGTTCGATAAAAATCATTATATGTGCATTCCGTTTCAAGAAAACTTAATACTCTTTTTACTAAATTTACTTCTTAGGCGATAAATTGAAAGCAGTCTATTTATTTTCATATTATACAAATTTGATTGATATGAACCATGAAAATAAACACACGATAACAGACGATAATTTAATCTAAATAAGTCGCGCTGTCAATTTTTCGTAGGTTTTCAACGATTAGCCCCGGCTTCGCACTGGCTGCAGAGCATGTATGCCTACATCATCAGCATACGCATCAGCAAATAACCAATAATAATGACCTATCTACCTATCTATCTATATTCCTAAAAACAACATAAAACATAAATACTGCGTAAAGCAATCTCAAAAGAAAATCAACGAAGTTGCAAACTTTCTTCATCACTCGTGATATATCGGGGTATGTGTAAGGCCGCTTGGATTCATTTTGTCCAGCGATACTTTTAATTTTGTAATACCCCCGAGAGTTCAGTTTGAATTTGTATGTATGGTGTAAAGAGCAATTGTTATATAATTCGCATGAAATGCTTGAGATAGCTAACATATTCCAGTTAGTTTTTAAACAAACTTAACAACAATTATTCATTATTCAACGAGCGAGAAATGTGATCTCTACTCTGAGCGAGAAATTGTCATTTCTTGCGAGTAGTAGATATATACTTTTTTATGATTCAGTAACAGGAAACTTATTTGTGAAGGTTATCCTGTATCAAAATAATATATCGTGGTAGATGTGATCTGAATCCACGAATAATGGCACTTAAGTCCAGGATTCAACTAATTTCTCCACAAGACTGGCTTACAAATTGATGTTGCATAAAACTGTATGAGTTTCCAACTACTGAATATTTTCTAATTACGTTATTTCATTCAACTTCAGAAAGTTTGGATATTGAATTGTGCGAAAAAGGTCCAAAAGCTGCTACAGATGTGATATGAACCCACGAATACTGGAACTCAAGTGCAGTATGCAACTAGCATCTCCACTAAGCTGGCTCACAAATTAGCTTAGCATAAAACTATACGAGTTTACAACTACTAAATACTTCCTATTTTTGTTATTTCCTTCAATTTTAAATAGTTCAAAGATTGAGTTTTCGAAAAAGATACAGAAGGCGCTGTAGTGAGATATGAATCCACGAATACTGGCACTCAAGTCCAGTGTTCAACTATCTTCTCCACTAAGCTGGCTCACAAATTTGCTCGGCATTAAACTATCCAAGTTTCTTACTACTAAATATCTCCTTGTTTTTGTTATTTCTTTCAATTTTGAATAGTTCGAATATTGAGTTTTCGAAAAGAGTACAAGAGCTGTTGTAGATGTGATATGAACCCACGAAGTCTGGCTTCCAAGTCCAGTATTCAACTAACTTCTCAACAAAGCTGGTTTACAAATTATCGTAGCATTAAACTTTCTGAGTTCCTAACTACTGATTTCTTTATTTCATTCCACTCCAAAAACTTTGAATATTGAGTTGTTGAAAAAAATACAAAAACTGCCGTAGATGTGATATAAACCCACTAATACTGGCACTCAAGTCTAGTGTTCAACTAGTTCCTCCACAAAGCTGGCTCACAAATTAGCTTAGCATAAAGCTATCTGAGTTAATAACTAGTGAATCTTTCCTATTTTTGTTATTTCTTTCAATTTTGAGATATGAACCCACGAATACTGGCACTCAAGTCCAGTGATCAATTACCTTCTCCACAAAGCTGGCTCATAAATTAGTTTGGTATAAAGTTCTATGAGTTCCTGCCTATTAAATCTTTTCTATTTCTGTTATTTCTTTCAATTTTGAATAGTTTGAATATTGAGTTGTTGAAATAGGTAAAAAAGCTGCTGCAGATGTAATATAAACCCACAAATATCGTCATTCAAGTCCAGTGTTCAACCAACTTCTCCACAAAGCTGGCTGATAAATTAGCTCTTTGCATAAAGCCCTCTGATTTTCTAACTAATAAATATTTTTCATTTTGATTATTTTTCTTGATTTCAAAAAGTTTGCATATTCCGTCGTTGAAAAAGGTACAGAAAATGCTGTAGATATGATGAACCCACGAATACTGGCACTAAAGTCTATTTTTCAACTAACTAATCCACAAAACTGTCTTTTGAATGATTGTGGCATAAAGCTGTTTCTAACTACTCCCGTTTCATTATTATGTGAAAAATATCAATTTCTCCGCCATTTTACAAATTTCTTGTGTAGACTCGTTTTCACTTCGTGAGTCCCTGTTTCAATTCTTATAGTTTTAGAAACTATTAGGACATATTTTGAGTTTTACTTGCAACTGAAAATAATTGAAACACAACTGTAAAATTGTGAAATTTCTAATTTGTGATGGGTTTCGAAGGCAATGAGTTATAGATCATTTTACTATTTATTCAACAAGGTAAGTTCACATATAATTGACTATTTTTTTCAATATTCATCGAAAAAAAGTATTCCATATTCAAAATATTTGGTTTCAAAACACAAATTGAATTGGTCATAGTCATGATTGAACTCTCACCTATAGGCTAAAAGATGTTTAGCAAACGACAAACTGCTTCTATCATTCATAAAAGTACTTCTATGCTCTTTAATTTTCATATAGAAAATATCCCAGTTTGTTCAATATAAATTTTGGGACGAGAACTAAAAGTCATCTCGCATTCCTCTGATGTGTTCAATAGAATTTGACCAGAATATTTGCATACAAAAATTCACAATGGATATGTATTCATCGATTTCATCAAGTATCGGTCACTTCCATGACAAATGTCGTTAAATGGCAATTAATTTTTTAAATTTATGAATGCGAATCTTTTACAGCTCAGATCGAAGCTTCGTGTGTAGCAATATCAGCTATTAGCATTTCAATGGCAAGATTGTTGCAATGGAGGACAAAGTTTTGATTGATTAACAGATTTTGGCTCTTGTTTCTACTTTGAGATCAAAGTTTGCATTTTGAATAACTTTGAATAATGTGTTTCCTTGTCAAAAGCCACTTGTGACCAGTTCAAGGAATTCTACCAAGGTTAATGATTCTCAACTAGCTACTGTATTACTTTATATTTCACGAATTCATTATGTTACCCGAATGTTGAAGTGTCAATATTTTAATACAATTTCAATAAGTTAATCTGAAAATTCGCAACCCAATTTCAATAAAATCTGAATTA
This sequence comes from Leptinotarsa lineolata, assembly GCA_015342045.1. Lineage (NCBI taxonomy): Eukaryota > Metazoa > Arthropoda > Insecta > Coleoptera > Chrysomelidae > Leptinotarsa > Leptinotarsa lineolata. The sequence goes on along the minus strand of WOGR01006210.1, from coordinate 9,264 downwards.
AATTTAAGAATATTTTAGAAATTGGAAGAGATTTCCTTCAATTGTGTGAAAATTTTATGAAAACTGAATTGAAATTTCAAAGAATATTTATAAGAAATATGTAGAAACTTTTTAAAATTCCAATTCAATTTTGTATCTTTATCAAATTGTTGACTTATAGATCATGCAAAATTTTCTGCATGCAAAATTCTCTTGGAAATCTGTAGAAATTTAATTCCAAATCTTTTCCACAGATACTCGTTCTGATCAATTGTTTCAGTTGCTGGAATTCAGAATTTATACATATGAATATTAGATATACTATATCGCGAATCAAAGTTGTTAAGGATTTGATTAATTCTATGATCATTTCTAATGTTTTTATGGATCTAACCAATGAGACTGATTAAAAAATTAGTTATACACTACGGACGCAAATGGTCTCAGCTCCTCTTAATTTTCGAACGGATCAAGATGGATACAAATTTTCTGAAAAAAAATCGTCTTTAGTACTTTTTGATAAATAAGCAATAGTTTGACATCACTTGCCGCAGAGAGGACGCTATCAACTTGTTTTTCAATTCGTATGAAATGTATTTTAATTCTTTATTCAATGACTTTCCCTTTTTTTTTCGACAACCGGTTGCAAAGTTATAGACGTTTGAATTTGGGACAAGGAATATCGTAACTTCGCCACCCTATGTCATAAATCAGTAACATCTTTCGCAGTGGATGAGTGATAACTTCAAGGAAATAAAACGATATCATTTTATCTCAACGTCGTTTTAATTTATCTTATAAATGAATTCGAGGAAAGGTTCCGAATGTTCTCCTACTTTTGAATTCATTTTTAACATTTTGGAATGTTTTTGGAGTGATACTAACACAAGTTTCGGATTTTCTGACTGTATTATCCCAGTTCGCATCTAACCTGAAAGGAAAAAAATTGAGAGGGGTCGAATCCGGTGAACGAGCAAGCCATTCCAACGGATCGCGCCTCATATTCTCGGCCTCGCCGTTATTGAGAATTGCTTCTGCTTTTGCCTCATAAAATCTGGCGTGAATCTGTTATCGATTGCTTCCTTTCTTTCTTTGCAAGATTTCCACATTTTTTTGTATAAAGATGGGGAAGAATTTTCAGTATCAATAGTGACAGCTGTCAAGCTAACACAATACTAGGGTAAGGTTACACAGTGTGGATTCTTATCTACAAATTCGATCACAAAAAAATACCAGATTGGTATTAAACACAAATGCGCTTTTTTGTCAAATACTTTGGTTCAATTTTATTCTAAATACGATTCATTTGCGTGAACAATTTACTCTTTGACACATCACAAATTCTGTGTAACTGTGATAACTCACTTTGGATAAATGGAACACACAGTAAGGACATAACTTTAATGATGTTGAATATTCATAGTGTTAGAAATAAAATTGACGAGTTTCATATTCTATCTGCAAATGATTACTAACCTGACATTGTTGGGCATTGGTTGAATGAAAATGAAAACATCTCTTCATATGGTTATAAACTAATTTCTAGGTATATAGTGGAACAAATACTAGTCATGAAGGAACTCTCATATTCATAAAAGATACATCATCAACCCATATTAACTCATTTTCAAAAACATAGACAAACACAATATTTTATTAGAAGAAAAAACTTTCGAGTTTTGGTTCACCGCCAAGTGCTGAACCTCTACATTATTTGCATTTACAGAGCACCTAACTCGAATGTGATGTCGTTTCTGCACAAACTTGAAAATGTAATATCTGAATTGCCTGTCACATTTCAAATTATAGTCGCGGGGGACTTCAACATAAATTTTAGGTTTCAGTACTTATTAAACTCCTTCAACTTACATAAATATGTATAATCTCCAACTCGAATATCTGCACAGAATGCCAAAATAATCGATTACTTCTGTACTAACCCGGAAAATGTTACCTGTGAGGTTATACACTCGGGAATCTCCGATAATAAAGCTGTCGTCTGTAGGGTGATATTCTATCAAAAGGCAAATAGGAATTATAAATATAAATACAGAAGATTATATAGCTCTAGCAACTACAATAAACAACACATTTGTCAATTAACTAACTGAGAAACCACAAAAAAACTGATGAGGCGTTCAATGAATTCTATGATAAACTTAGAAGTATTTTTGTTTCCGTTTAAAAGAAAAAAATGGATAACACTTGGAATCAAAACATCAGCAGAAAACATGAGATCACTACATAACATTCGCGAGCACAGAATTGAGCCATTCTTTCTCAATCATTATCATAAATATAGAAGCACATACCGCCGCGTCATCAAACTAGCAAAAGGTACTTTTTACCGGAATAGATTAGAGGAATCGAATAATAAAAGTAGAGAATGCTGGAAGATAATAAACGCATTGAGAGGCAAAAGAAAAACACATCAGCCTATATCAATAGAGCCCGACCAACTAAATACATATTTCTGCAATATTGCACATACACTAACCGAAAATATATCAGCTTTCAACTCACCTATGACATATAAGAAAAATATCAACTGTGTTAACGATTTCAGCTTACTGATACCAACCTCAGTTAACTCGAAGAGATCCTGATAGATATTAAAAACAAAAACTGTTCAGGGATAGATATATTTCAGTTAATATAATTCTCAATCTTCCGGATGTAGCACCGAGTGCTCTGGTTAAATTAATCAACATTCCGTTCAGATCTTGAACTTTCCCTCACTTCTAGAAAAATTCTGTAGTTCTTATCTATTTGAGGGTGACAATGAAGGTGATCCCATATCGTTAATACCTAGTTTATCGAAAATAATGGAGAAAATAGTAAAGATACGCCTTCAAAACTTCCTAATTATGAATAACCTAATCTGCTCAGAACAATTCGGCTTTCAGCTAAACAAAGGGACCAATGTAGTCGATTGTGTTGCTGCAGTTTTCTGAAATTTCTCCAAAGCTTTTGCGTAAGTCATTATACTCTACTGCATTAACTCAAATGTTATGGAATTAGAAACTCCAATACATAAAAATAAAATACTTCTTGAAACAAATTATAACTACTATAATACTCGGCGAAACAATCATATCAGATTACCAAGACCATCCAATAATACAGTTAGAGACTCAATAATATATAACGGCATCAAAATGTATAATCACCTACCCACAGCCATTAGGGACACTGCATGTCTCAGGCGATTCAAAAGAGATAAAAAAAGTTTCGTACAACAAGCTTATTATAAGCTGGATGAATTCTTCGTCTCCAGTCTGTAGATAGCCAAAGTTTTTCTTACTTGGAGTTTGGTGGATAACCCTCAATTTTGATGAATATATTTATTACACATTTGATTATTTACACAATTTATTCTTGCTTCCAGTCTAACTATCAACTATTCCATTTTAAATTTTTGACAATGAATAAAGGTATGTTATAACTATATTAAATATATTTTAGACTTTTTTTTCATATTGAATCTTGACTGTGTGAAACCCATAAGCTCAAATCAATCAATCAGAACTGTGCTTTAATGTACAAAAATTAGTCCTAATGACAAAGCGATGAGTGCAATAACTTGTGGTACAATTCATAGTGTCATATATATATAAATTAAATGTAAATATGTATAGGTAGTATGTAAGTATATAATTCAAAATAAAATGAAATTTATATATTTAAAACAATTTTGTGATACAATTTTTAATAAAAGAAAGGTTGAAGAAAGGGAAACAATGAGTTCAGTACATGATAAATCAGTAAGATTGGGTTAGACCGTTATGACACATACAAAATGTAAAGCTTACTTAAAATCAATAAAATAATAACCAAAAGTAGGACTGTTTTATTGAGATCAGAAATTTTCATTATAGTATTCCTGCAGGTCGTAGTATGCTTTTGGCATGAGAAAGTCCTTTACTGACTTTCTAAAGTGTCAAAGATTTTTCAATACTTTCAAATATTCCGATAGGTGGTTATATATATTCCTACTTTCATATATAACTGAGTTGTTTTTGGTATGGGCATTCTAAGATTGTTGCTTCGGGTGGTTACGTAAGTGCGAGTCAAATTAATGCTCAATGACTGTTATGAATCAAACAGACAGTTTCCAAAATGAAAATAATAGTTATGGTAAGAGTTTTTTGGGATACAGTGGTCCCTCGCCTTTGCCCTACACAAGTACCTCATGGCCCTCTTTTGTTGGACAAAAACAGATTGTAATAAATTCTGGCTACAGAAACTCCAGAAAGCTATGCCACACCTAACTAATATGAGATTCCTTGAGGGAAAAATGGGTGTTCCTAGCAATGACTGGACCAAGTTCGTTTCTATGTAATTTTACCTGATCGTAGTTATATATGTATAAGCTTTGTCTTCAAAAACCTTGTTCTTCCGACAATAAAGTATACTTTGATTGTGAATTTCATCAGTCCACACTTATATTGTCTAATATTGTATAAAATGATTTGAAATCTCTGAAATAAATAATACAATTGAAAATTAAAAGAATAGCTGAGAATAGCATATATTTTAAGTAAAAAAACCTGAAATGAATTCATCGTGAAATAAAATACAATTAAAAAAATTGAACCATTGAAACAAAAAAGAAAATTAAGACAATTGAAAATCAAGCGATTTGAAGCCACGTTACTTCACGACGTTTCGATCGTTAGTATCCACAATCGTCTTCGTCTTTGTTACTTCACGACGTTTCGATTGTTAGAATTCACAATCGTCCCAAAGACGATTGTGGATACTAACAATCGAAACATCGTGAAGTAACGTGACTTGAAATCGCCTAATTTTCAATTGTATTAATTATCTTTTTTGTTTCAATTGTTCAATATCTTACTTGTATTTTATTTCACTGTGAATTCATTTCAGGTTTTCATGCTCAATATATTTGCTATTTTCAGCTATTCATTTAACTATCAATTGTATTGGTTATTTCAGGGATTTCAAATCATTTTATACAATATTAGACAATGGAAGTCCGAACTGATGAAATTCACCACAAAACATTATCATTCACCTTCAAACAAACTGAGTAAATCCTCAGGAAATTGTGAAACGAATAAACTTGCATTATTGAACATTAATAAAAGTCTACCAATGACTCAAAAAACATACTGAATAAATCTCTAACTCTTCTCGCTCCTTGGCCTACCAAAACCTCGTCAAATTCTGGTCCTGCTGCATGGAAAAATGGTACACCTGCTTCTCCTGCAACAGCTCTAGCCAACAGAGTTTTACCAGTACCTGTAAAAATATAATAAGTTCTGATAAAGAAAAATCTGAGAATTAATTGACTTTGTTTCATAAAAATGTGAGCTACCTGGAGGACCAACAAGCAAAACGCCCTTTGGCAATTTTCCACCTAAATTTGAGAACTTTTCAGGATTTTTCAAAAATTCTACTACATCTTTCAGTTCCTGCTTTGCTTCATCTACACCTTTAACATCGTCAAATGTGACATGAATTTCTTCAGGATCAACTTCAACTTGGTTGCCTAGCTGAATTCTGGAAATCCTTAAATTAGTTAATTTAAAATGTGTGATCACTTATATAGGGTTTTATCTTATATATGTCCACAATAAGGAATTATTTAGGTTAGCTTACTAAATGACTAGGAGATAACTTAGTAGGATATTGATAATGATGTTTATTCATGTACGAGTAAAATTTATTGAAACTTTTTATAAATACAGTCTTATAATGTTTCATAAAATACTGAGAATCTATTTGGGAATTAGTGCTAGGTCGAGTTCTAAGTTCAGATTTCAATTTATTACTTGAAAGCAAAACAGAAAATTGTAAAACTGGTCAAAAACAAAAAATCTAATTTGTGTTCTCTCAAATAAATGAAACATGTGGCTGTCTTCAACTTAAATGCAAAACATCGTGGAATTTATTGTTATCTGTTTTACTCTTTTATAGTTCATCCAGTCTTCATCTTGAATTCTATACACTGTGAATTGCTGAGAATGTATAAAATGAGTCTTGCTAAGTTCAAAGTATATGGTTGCATGTTACAAAAATAAGAATTTCATTGTCCTAAAAAATATTGACAGATTCAAAATGTATGATTTGTTTATTCATTTTTGTAAATTACAGGTTCATGCCCAATATACATACACACATAATCCACTCAAAACTTATAATAAAGTGATGAATGGTAGGAGATTAAATTATGTAGTTACATGACAAAAGATTTGGACGATGATCTGGATGAGTAGTTGAAGAAAAAACCATGGGAATGACTTTAAGCTATTTAATGTGAGAGTATTTGGGTAAATAATAGAGGAAACAAAAAAATGCTACTTTGTAGAAAAATTTATTATTGTGGGCTGATAAGAAAATGAAAAAAGGTAGAAAAAACATTAAAATAAAATTTTACATTAAGATGAAAAGGAAATAATTTCGAATAATAGTACCCACAATTGTCTTCAAGTAATGATGATGACTTTCAGTTAATGTAATTCCTTTCCTTGTCCAATTTTCTAATATCCTTAAACTTAAATGGTAATATATTTTCATATATTGAAATGAATATTTCACGATAGGTAATTTTTTTTTAAGTCTAAAAATTATTTGTAGATTTTCAACACTTTGTTTAAAAACATTAGCACGATTTGAGAATTTAATAGAGTCAAGAATAAATTATGAGGGAGGTAAGTAATAAACTTGTATATTCAAGATGCGATTGGGGATAATTTCAGAAACTTCTACTCTTAAGGTCCTGACAAAGGAAAATATTATAAAACAAATTGTTTCGAAAACTTGTATTTTATAATTAAAATTACTTCATCAATCTGTAAGTTGAAAATTTTTAGGTTTATATGAAATGTTGTTCTCATAATGTTAGATTCATTAAATTGTTTGAAAGGACCAATGCAGCTTTATATTTATTTTTCAAACTCCTAGAAAATTTAATAATAATCCTGATGAATATCTGATATAACTTACCTGAATACTGAACCACTTGCACTGGCCAAAAGACTGACTATAATCGCCAAGAAAATAATAACAGTAAACACTTGAGTGATCAATTTGAAGTATCTTGCTGATTTTCCTGTTTTCACATTTGAATTATTTCCTAACAAATAACCTTCAGCAAAAGCAATTTTCATTCGTTGCTTGTCACTTTCAGACAACGACTCGTCAGTTGTTAGCATGTGTTTCAACTTTTCAGAATTTATTGAGGCTAGTTTTGGTGTTTTTAACTCGATGCCATCAGATGCTGAGCTACCAAATACCTGTTTGATTCTAGTTGTTAAAGATGGATTTCGCTGTAATTCAGCTTTTATAGTTCGATCAGTCTTGAACCCTCTAAATTGGATGTGAAACACACATCGATTTTCACTTAATAACCCCGATACTAGCTTTTGATAAAATCCAAGTGGAACATCAATAGTTTTGTTCCTTACCACTAAAGTGGGAAGAGACTTTTGCACATCATTTTGAGAGAAGCCGTGTTTATTTTCGAAAAAACTATCATTTGAAACATAAGAAACTTTGAATTTGTTTAGAATGTGATTTTCCAATATGGAATCAATATTCAAGTGCTTTGCAAAGGAAAAATCAGTGTTTTTTACCGTTTCCAAGAAACTATCTAAACAAAGAAATTGCTTAACTTTCTTTCCATTCTCAACAGATTTTCTTCTGAAGTACACATTTTGCCTTGTATTAATTTTCGATGAAAATAAGGTGAGTGTAGCAAATGCCTGGAAAATAAGAGCTGAAGTAGAATGGTACACAATATTGCATAACGTACTTGGTTTTGATTTTGCAGTGAGAACATACTGGTTCACATGTATGAAGGAAATGAGTTTTATTTTGATGAAAAACTGCAATTTTGTGATGAAATAAAAATAACCTTCTTGACAACTGGTGAACTGGGGTTATTCCATCACTACTACCAACAGTACCCACTACCAACAGAATACAGACTCATTCAACAATATGATACCGACAGTTGACACTATTGATAATAGTCCATTGAACTTCAACTTGAAGAAATTATTTTATAGTATGTATTAACACAAAATAAAACAGAATGTGAGAGAATGAGAAATTACTTCTAGAGCTAGGCATAAATTTCAAAAATGACTAGAGCTAGAATTAATAGAAATAGATTTGAACCATTTGATGAACTATGTCTATGTTGTCAAGGTTAATGACGTCAACTGAAGTTTGACAGTAGTCAAATTTTGACAAAAATAACAAATTATTTGTTTTTGTTATTGTATGGTTTAGGGTTATGTGTTGTTATTTTTATTTTTCATAAGAAAAATAAAAATACTGAAAAATTATTGTCCGAAGAAGGTACCTATAACGGTAATGTTGCAATTGAGAACTTTGTATTAAAGTTTGTAATATTGGTGAGAGAAATGACTGAGAAACAGAAAATGTGAGTTTATGTATTCCCTTTTTCTAGTTTAGATATTGGCAAAAATTTTGAAACACCCAAGAAGCTTTTTCGGAAGAAAACTGGGTAAAAACTACTCACTTTGACAGTTTTTCTGAGAAAGTATCCCTTTCCATGTGAGGAAAGAAGCTCAACACAAAGCTGCACATTACCATTTTTATAATCAGCAAATTGAATCAAATAATGTTTGATATTGTCAAAAATAATGACTTGGCCATTTATCCCGATAATGCCTTTTTGCTGTCTTTGTCATTACATTTGTAGATTTGATATTATTTTTATTATTTCCGAATAAATATTTTGTGGAAAAAGTAACAATTGTGAAGACTCAACACTATTGAGTACCTTTTTTTATTAAAATTGCATGCAATAGATAGATATTGTATTTCCATTTATATAGGGTATTTGACATGATGCACATTTCCTATAGATATTATTGTTTTGAAAAACCTCTGGAGTATATCTTGGTAGAGAGTACCAAGTTTGATGTTTCTGGTGCATTCTGATAATGCATTGGCCATTTATAATAAATGACAATTGAATAGAATTATATAAATAAAATTGTATCAAGGGTAATAGTCAAATTTGTAAAATGCAAATTAAATGACTATCTCTATATCAAAGTAACAAAACTCTTTTGAAAAAAATAAATAGTCGAGAATTTTATCTTATCCTATTTACATACCATAATCATCATATACAACTGCAATAATATCAATTTATCACATGGCAGTTCTCAACTAATTGATGTACCTGCTGAAGAATTCAATATCCAAATGTCTGTTGATTGCATTTTTGTGAAGATTGATATGATAATTTAGTAATTGAACATTAGTAGAATAAAAATATAT
>WOGR01006209.1:0-13237 GCA_015342045.1 Leptinotarsa lineolata | reverse complement strand
ACGCTATACACGGAGTTGTTAATTTGTCAGATATCAGCCTCTTCTGTCGAGCATTATGAACCTCCGCATCCAAACCAGTTCTTGTGGCTTCAGGGGCCTAATTCTGTGGAGCGTCCTGCGTGTTCTGATTGTCTCCATTGGTGGCCTGATGCGATTCTCCTCTCCATCCGTTGGCACAGCTGGAGAGAAGAGGAACTGTCACTTCCACTACTGCGTTAGCTGGCTGGGAAGAGGCTATATTGCCCTGCCGTCATAGATAGGGTACGCAATCCCTGAGATTTTGGACGGAAAAGGCGGCATGCTTCGGATGTGTTTCACACCACAGAGCATGTATTCTCGTCATGTACCCCCTTCGCGCGGGCTCACTACTCTCATAGCAATGCATAAGGCTATCTCTTAGCTCATGCGTCCACTCAAAGCGTCCGTTTTCATTGCCAGGGTTGTCATCAGTAGGCAAATCATCGTTATGGTCCCCACCACCTTGCCTCTGACCCCTCCGAGCGGGTCGATTGTAAGGGCCCCTTCCTCGATTCTCAGGAGCCAATTTTTGGGTCGACAGGGTGGTAAGCCCTGTAGACCCAGAGCCGGCACCGGAGGGGGAATAGTGTTCTCCTTCACGGGTGCGCCTGGGTTGCCGGTCCGGTTTTGCACCAGTTGCTCGGGTAAGTGGTGGCGCAACTCACCAAAGAACTCATGTGTTGGTGGCCTCCCTGCTCAGTATTATTTTTATTATCATTATTAAATTCAAGAAATATTTCAGGTATTGCTCTGAGATAGAAGTTGTCGACCTGCAAGTGAACAAATATTGGTGGTTCAACATCAACTATCGATTTGAAATAGGCGATAAAGATAATTATTTTTTTACTGCTGTACCAGAAAGTCGACCAGATGTAAAGAAAAAACGAAGATTTACATTTAAGAAATTCTCACTTTACGGTTGCCACATGTGGAATATATTTCAGTAAGTTATTAATGAAAATATACGAAAAATAAATTCAACATATCAATATGAACGAGTATACTTTATTTTGTTCATGTCTTCCGTTCACATCGTTAACATTATTTCAATAAAAGTTTGCTTCTTGGCCGTTTCGGTTAACCGTGTTTTCAGAAATAATGGGATCCATATCCTAATAATTGGCAAAGATTCACCTGTTTGACGAGATGTGTGAGAGCTCGCATTGTCATGTTGGAGAATGATTCGCCTTCGGCGGTGAATTTTAAGAATTTTTCCGAAGACTTCCGACAAGCAAATGGTCGTGTACCACTACGTTGCTCAAGCGGAACAGTGGCCACATGACCCGTTCGACAGAAGACCATTTGCTTCGCTGTGCGAAGCACAGCAAAGTTTTTTGGATTTAGCTCGTCTTTGAATATCCACACAGTCGATTGCTGTTTTGTTTCCGGCTCATACGCATGAATCCATGTTTCGTTACCTGTCACGATTTTATACACGTCTTTTGAAGCACCACAGTCAAACTGAGTGTTAATGCAAAATCGGATATATTTATGTAGAACTAATATCAGTTCACACACTGCATCGATGTTGTGTGGCACAACAACCGATTTTGGACGAACTTCACGGAATTCGTCGACGACCGATTGAATTCACTATACCAGCGACGTACTGTGGTTTTTGATGGTGCTTTATCGCCCTACAAAGAACTGAGTTCATCAACACATTCTTTTTGAAATAGTCCACGTCGAAAGTTGTAAAAAATAATCCAGCAAAAATCTTCTCTTGAAATGTCCATTGGTCAAATTGATTTTCTTAACTCACTGTTGTCTAATGCAACATTGGAAAAAAATGTACAACAATCATTTAAAAAATATCACCGAAAAATGTATCTTTACTAGAGACCATTGTCTTATGATAAAAATGAATCAAATGCTAATCGATACTTTCATTTTAAGCGACGACGAAGTTACTATTTCAAGAACCAAGAGACTCACAATCATGCTGTCAATCTTCATGATCTCATACACTATAATTTTGTTTTTTTACGGCTCTCCAAAACTGCAGAATAGTGACAGTGTGGGCCAGTATTCGGCATACGGCTTTCACATGCACTCATTATGGATTACATTGGGTGGTTTTGCCATAACGTTTCTCATACATATGCCCATTGTATATTTTTTCAGGTAAGAATCGAATCAAAATGGATATTATTCGAAACTTCAATATTATGATTATGCAACATGTATGAATACCAGTTTTCAGAAGATTTTTGTGTTTGTTTTGTTCAATTCGAAAGACAATGTGTCAACTGTTTTTAAAAATATATCCGCCAGCTCAAATACTTTACTCATGAATTCAATGTTCAGTTTGAAATTGTTTGTTATTGTGAGTCCGTATAAAATATCATTTACTAAACTGCTACTTATATCATTCTCTACATCGCCATTAATTTTTTGATTTGACTGACTTGAACTATTTCTTGAAAGAAATAGTTCAAGTCAGGAGGAAGTAATTTACCTATCAAATTTATATAAATATCATCCATGAGGCAAGTTGAGATTTGGGTGAAATCAACAACGATATTGTTTTTGAATTTTTCGAATAATAATAATGATAATGAATTTCATTTTCATAAGAAATTCTTACAGTTTTTGTTAGAGATTCTATCAATGTTTATATAGAATAAAATAAATGAGAAAGAAATTTGAACATAACATCAATAATTTCAACATAATTTCTCTTAATTGTACGATATATCTAATATAATTTCAAGATTCACAAAATGCATTCATTTTACTTGGACTAAATTGTGAAAGTTGTTTATTTTCTAATTTTCATATAAATTTTTTCCTAGATCAGCTGCAGTAGATATAATGTTAAGTTTCTAAGGAAATTGAAATGTACCATTCAATATTTTCTGAATTTTATCAGTTATTCTCATTATTATTGATATGCACCCGTGTTTCGAGTCCTGTATACAGTTTGAGAATTCCAAAATTAAAGAAATATCAGTAAATATTCGACTTTTTTATCTGTATTATCATGAATTTTTCAATCGTTTTACTGAAATGGAAATATTTTCACTTACCTATGAAATATATATTGTATTTCTATGTATTAGTGAGTCATGTAGCAAGTTAAAACATCAAAGACTTGCTCTTCAAAAACAATTGTAATAACAGTTCATTTCAGATTTTATGAAGAAGAAAAAAACGTCGAGAAAGGAGTTGGACTACTTGGGAAATATTTATACCAAATAAATCTAATTTGTTGGTTAGTAAGTGTTCCAGTATCATTCTAAATTTCTATATTGAATAACTTCGCGATAGTCCCAATTGTTACTTTCCACATAAATCGAATTATTTCTTTATCTATCACAAAAAAAGTAATACGAATAAAAAAAAACAAAACATAACAGTACTTAACATGTAGAAAAAAACAAATATTTTTTTCAAATGCCCAAAAATAATTTGTGTCAAAAAAATATTTAATAGTAAGAGTTCATTCCTCCGATAAAACAACATTCGATAATAAGGATTCACCTCTCCAAAAATATTTTTCCAGTTGGTTTTTTAATTTCTCTGCGGATTTTTTATTTTATATTTTTCCTGGTAACAGATAATAAATAATAATACCTTGGTTTAATAATGATCTGTTAGACTGTTTTATAGTGAAACAGTTTATTTTTCTGGTATTTCAATTATGGACATCTTCATCACAATATTTTCTGTTGTAACTTTTGTGGCCCAATCGAAATTTTGGGGGGTATAAATAGATTTCTTGGTGTATATAAATTCATATTCGGTTCCAGATAGGAATCCCAAAATTAATACTAAGTGTGGTATATATCGAATTTGATATTTACCGATTTCTTTTTTTTTATTTATCTACAATTTCATTTTTCCAATAAAATTCCTATTTTTTCTAGGGGTTTGCTGATTTTTCTCGTGGTTTCTTGTATGACGGCATTACTCATTTTAGGATTTTGGGTGCCACATGTAACTGCTTTATTGTGGTTGACCTCAACTACGCTCAGTCTCCTTATTTACATTTTTTTACTGGAAAATTTAGTCACGATTGTGTATAATTTCATCCTGAGGAGAACAAAAAGAGTAAGTAATAATAAATATGACGAAACTAAAGGTAGGAAATAATTTTTGAAAACTTTCAGAAAATTTAACTTCGTATGTGTTCTCATATCGACTTTTAGCTTCCTTACAGTGGAAAATGAGTATCTCCAATGGTCTATTCAATATTCCTGACAATGATCATTGATCAATAGATCAATAGATTATGGACTCATTATGTCACTTAACTATAACACTGCTTATAAAAGATGTTCACACAACTCAACAATTCCGTTTTTTTCAACACTTATACTCATTCCAAAAGGTTGAAGGTTACTGAACAGGTTCCATAAACATGGTGTTTACATAGGCAGTAACGCTGGTTTTAGTACCATTGGTTGTTGGAAACCGTGTAAACGTAGACAATACATGTGCGATACCCTGACTACCTGTATTCAATAATAATAATAATAATAATGTGTAATGGACTACAGGGCGGCCAATAGGTCTTTCACGCCCGCAGTGCGGCGAATAGCCGCCAAATTACGGCGTATCCATCACACTTTAAGTCAAGGCGTGCTGCTAACCACCAAACAGCACTGCCTTAATAGGATACGAATGCTAGTGGCTGCTAAGAAGTTAATAGTGAGGCGAGCGAGAAGTATCGCGATGGACCTTAAGTTTCGCGAGAAACCTTCTCGCTCATTCCAAGAGCCCCCACGTGTTGTGGATAATCCGCCGACCGTTGATCAGGTGGAATCCTTCTGGAAGAACATCTATGAACACCCGTAGCCACTCAACTTGAGACACTCCAGCCCTAGCGCAGTTCGAAGCTCTCAGCAGAGAGCTTCGACAGCCTGAGCCCAACGAACTGCGCAATCCGATAACCCCGGATGACATTCGGAGAGCCCTTGCGGGCTCCAAGAACTTTGCTGCTCCAGGCCCAGATGGGCTGAACACTTATTGATGGAAAAAGCTACGGATTAAATATCGAGATTTTCTCTTTAAACTCCGCAGACTATATCCAGACCACTCTATCAAGGTGGTTGTTCTGATTATTGGAGTCCTTGGTGGAATGATGCCCTCTCTACTCTCGAATCTCAAAGTCATACCGGCTTGCAGCAGGCTGTCATTCTTGGCTCGTTGCGTTTTCTCAGGGCACATGATTCTCGGGTCCAATGATCACTTACTCTATGATGTGGGGAGTGGTCGATGATTGATAATACTGGCGCGCCCTCTCGAATGTATCGGGGCTTCGGGGGATAGGGCCTGACCAGCGCACACTACGGTGGCAACAAAAAATAATGATAATAGTTTGTCTTTATTATCTCCAATAGCAAGTTTTATAAAATAAAATTTTATTACGTAGAAGTAAAAGGCGGAGTTAAGTTTATATTCATCCAAGGGCAATAAAAATAAACTGTTTTTCCACTTAACCTCGAAATACTCCTCAAATATCTCTTTCAATTGATGGCAACTACTAATTAAGCTTGGGTGATCTATACTACCATCGTAACCATAAAATATATTGCAGGAGAAGATAATTTTTATGCAGTCTTTGATATTTGAAATTGTAATGGATTTAATTTGGTACGGTAAAGTATTATTTGCCAATTTGATATGTAAACGACTTCTTGAAGAACTCATTTCTGAACTGAGGAGGGTTAAGGCATGTTCATGCCTAATATTTACGTTGTGTATATCAGTTCTGTATGTTATTTTATGATATGAATAAGGCGGTTTTTTCGTTGTTACTATATTATGAATCAAATTATAAGACGTTACAATGATTCAAGCTCCTAATAGGATGAGGAGTGTAGATACTAAAAAGCAGTGGTCCCAGAATGGAACCTTGAGATACACCCGATTTAATATGGAGGTATTCCTAACGACTGAATTTATCTCACTCATTTCTCTTGTTTTCAGTTGGTTCACATTTTACGTCGAATAAAACCCCTAATGGATTCCGTAGAAGCTCAAAGGGCATATATTTATAGAAAATTCAGCCAAAAATCCTTAAGGTCATACTACAAACACTTATACAAGCCACTAGATCCTTCCCAAATCAAAGTATGTTCTCTAACTGCATTCTCATAGAGCTTACTTTGATAACTTTGAAAGAATTTCAGGAACAGAAACATTGGGCTCATATCAAAGAAAGCACCTTTGAAATTGTAGAAGATCTTATTATGATTACTATATACGTTCTGCTGTTATACACGGTAATTTTGAAGGATAAAGATCCGATGACCTTTTTGAGCAATCGAGAAGCGCATGATCTTATTACTGGAATACATTCCAGGACGATACCGAAAGATCACGCAGTTTTTGATAGAAAAGGGTGAGCCCGCTTATAATAAATAATTTGTGATTGAGGTGTATCTCAACAAAGTCACCCTTGTACAGAGTGGTCCAAATTGAGAACTTTCAAAGGGGAACTCCTAGATAGATGAAAACTGCTGGATGTGTCTGAGGGTCAAATTTTGCAGCATGTTTTCGAAAAGTTGCTGTAATTTTTTCCTGTCAGAAATTTCTTGTGTCTATGAAATTTCCAAAGCAACTTTTTACGTAAAATTGAATGGTGTGAGAAACTCATTTTTTCAAATGAGTTATAAATAGTTATTGAAGGAAAACTATATTTTTTAATAAGACACCCTGTTTATTACTGCATATTTCAATAGAGCTTGAACTTACCTTTCCAAAAATGTAGCACATTTGATGTTTTGCTGGAGTTATCTTTGAAATACAGAGCTTTAGGGTTTTGGCCCACTCTGTATAAAATATCTACTGAAAACGTATCGCAAGGCACTACCGCCAGAGGAAGAACTTTTCGTAAAATTCGAAAAACACGTCAAGAATTTGTAAAAAAAAATTCTGGCTGTCTACGTCTCATTCACCGTCTAAACTGTGTATTTTTTCCTTAAATTCAAAAGGAGGATATTCACCTCGATTTACTTCAAAATGCTATTGAGCCAGCTTTAACTGATATCATAAAGATCAATCCTTCATACTTTTTTTAATGACAAAACAAGCACTACAAGATAAACCATAAGGCGCTCTAAGAGCGGTGCTTGTGCGAAAGTTGTGATTCACATTGAATTTGAATCGCAGTTCTCCAAATGGAAGAGTTTTTAAACAGCGAAGGTCGAGGTGTACTGAGGTCCGTTGCATACTTCTGATATGCACCGCTCTTGGTGGAATCAAATGTGCCAAATCCCTTGAACACTTCCCGTGAAAGTATCTACAGAAGACACAAATCTCCAACCTTTCTTCGATGTTCAAGACTATCAAGACTGCAAGCTATGGTTGCGTCTCCAATCAGGCAGATGGCTCTTTTCTGTATTGAATCCAGCAGCTTCAGGGTATGTTCAGCGGAGCCCCATACATGAGAACAATACTCCAAAAAAGGTCTGATCTGAGCTTTATAAAGCATCTAAAGTTGCTGAGGTGTGTACAGTTTTCTGGTTCAGAATAGCGTTTCAAGCTTTTGAGAAGCAGCGCTTGCAATTCCAGCAACATGATTGTGCCAAGATATATCAGTGTCCATTTTAACAAGCAACAAACCTATCGAAGCAGAAAGCGGAATTGTCTGTCCTGACATTATTATATCCGGTTCAGAGACATTTATCTTCATGGAGAAAACCGATGCCTGGGTTTTTCGTAGCATTGAATTTAAACTGGTTACTTTCACCGCAATTCGAAATTACTTCCAGATCCTCATTAAGATATGCAACCTCCTGCTGCCGGAGAAGATGTGCATCCGCAATCGATTTCCTAGTATCCAAATGGAATGACGAGACAAGTGTGCTGTCGTCAGCAAAGCAATATATATGGATCCCTGGGGAACACCAGCGTTTATGGTAAAAGTATTAGAGGGATATTCATCGACAGCCACTTGCAAGAAACGTTCTTTTAGGAAACTTGAGAGCCATACACAAAAATGATCCGACAAGCCATAGCATCAAAGTTTGGCTAGCAAATCCTCATGCCACACACGGTCAAAGGCCTTAGAAATATCAAGCGCAACAGCTCTTGACTCTTCATGATTCTCGATTGCGTTATTCCAAATATGTGTGACATACGATAGGAGGTCGCTTGTTTATCTTTGTTTCCGAAAGCCATATTGATGGTCGCTCAAGATGTTAAAGCCTTCCAAATATTTGAGGATATGGTGTTTTACGGCTTTCTCCATGATTTTTTATATCACTGATAGCAAAGCGACTGGTCTATAGTTATTTGAAAGATTCTTCTAGCCCTCTTTGGGAATAGGCTGAACGCGAGCAATCTTCCAACAAGAAGAAAAAACACTTCTCTTGTAAGACAGGTTGAAAAGTCTTCAAAATACTGGCGCGAGTTCATTTGCGCACTTTTTGGGTACGATGGCAGGCACTTCATCAGGACCAGACGCCTTGTTGACATTGAGCTGTTTCAGAATTCGCCTGAACAGACGTTGTCGAAAAGTTATTTCTGCCATTGTTGATTCGAGTGTGGGAATAGTGGGTGGTGCCATTCTCAGAAAATCTATTGTGAAGTGTGGCGCAAACTGTTCAGCTAGTAGATTTGCTTTTGCTATGGCTGTTGTTGCAATTGAACCATCCGCTTGTGTTAGTAGTGAAATTGTGAATGTTGTGAAGTTTTGATGAACAGCTTCACCTACCGACCAGAAGGATCTAGACCCGTTGGGATTGGCAAACAGTTTATCCCTAATTCTCTGATTATAAAGTTATTTGCTTTCATTTATCCTAAGTTTGCAGCTGTTGCGAGCATTGACAAACCTCGTTTGGTTTTCGGTACTGGGACTTATGCGCCACTGCCGGTAGGCGAGATTTCAGGAGGCGACAGCTTGCTCGCAATTTTTGTTGAACCAAGGTTTGCCGTTAGAAGTTCGTTTTATTGATAAAGGAATGTATGCGTTCATGGATGATAGAATAACTTTCGTGACTTCAGAAGCACGAGTTGATGTATCTTTAGAGCTGAAACAAACATCTAGCCAAGGAAAATTTCGGAAATGGTCTTGAAGATTCTCCCAATCAGTAAATCTGTAATGCCTAACTTTGCGCAGCTTTGATTGTTCCCTAACATTTATCGATGATTTACTCAAGACTGAAATGAGTTTGTGGTCTGAAAATCCCGATGGAGACGTTACAGTGATTGTGTAAATTTCTAGATTAGTTGTTGAAAATAGATCCAGAAGACTAGCATATTCTCCATCACGGTTAGGAATCGTGGTTGGCTCATTTATAATCTGGGTAAGTCTGCTGCTTATTGCAAAAGCTTCAGCTTTGTTCCCTTGTTCGTCATTGATATCTGAAAATTTGAGCCATTCGATATTGTGGACATCGAAGTCACCGAATATGGAAATTTCGGCACTGGGATGATTGATTTGTATATAGTCAATGGTGTTTGCAAGTGAAGAGAATAGTTTTCTATATTGTGTATCGCATGGTGGTCGATAAACACAGCATATGAATTCAGTGGTCTTCTGTGATATTATTTCGAACCACATAACATAAAATTCTTGGGGTTTCAGCATTTCCTCTCGTTGACAGGAAAGATCGCTTCTGATAAAAATGGATATTCTAAAGTTACGTTTGAATCGGGAGTGGAAATTATAGCCGGGAGATGGAAAATTGACGGGGTTTGTTGAAGCACTGACTTTGGTTTTTTAGTTGCCAATGGGTCTCTCAGCAACTGCAGATGTTAGGAGGACCCTGCTGCAGAATATCGGGAATAATGGTTTTCGAATAACTTTTGCAGGATGATGCCCTCCAACCAGGCCCCACCCGGAGATCCGATTGGGGAGCTATTTTACCTCCGGAATATTTTGACCCTAGGAGCGCCATCATGCAATTTTTTTTTATATTCTTACCCTTGAATCTGGAAACAGCGGTATGGCAACGAAACGTTGTTCAGGGAATAAGACTTGAAATGGGAAGGCATGACAAACAGCTCCCAAGCGTCAAAAATTATAATCAATTTGTTACAAAGCGGAAAATTCCATACCAAGAAATTTCTGACTGATTTCTAAGTATCAGTCCTATCGGGAAATGAATAAATAGACAGCAGAGGCGATATTAGTTTTTCTACCATTCAAGAAAAGAATTCGAAACAGAAAATGAGTAAGTCTCTCATAAATCAATAAAAAAGCACAGGTTTCACTGTGAGTACTTTTGTTGTAGTGTTTTGAGAGAAATAGTGGCATTTTTATTTGGTTTCAGTCTCAATATATCTAACTCTTTCGTTATATCGGAAGAAATCACTTGAAGGCAATTAACATAGATGCCAGCCGTAAAAGCCTACATTCCTATAACTGGGTTCATTTGGAAATCATTGAGAATTTTCAAAAGGATTCACATATTCAGAATCGAATGTAAAAATCGAATTAAGAGAATGATGATGTGGTTTGAAAATTTCAAGATGAACCATTTTCACAGTGGTTTCACCTTCTGCAACTTCAAAATGCTTTCCTTCAACACTTTTCCCTTCGGATGATAACGGCTGATGATTATTTGCACACAAATCAGCTATCGGGACTGATGATAAACAGTAGAAATCATAATGAAGTTTTGGTTTAGGAAAATTTGATTTTCAGTATATTCGTTCTGATCAATCTATTCGAATCCAAATAAGCATTTTTTTCAATTATGACTTCATTCTATCTGTTGTATTGATAGAATGCTCAAAATCAATACATATTTCATGAAACTATTATTGGAGGTCTTTATTATCGCGATGAAACCTAAATAATGACTTTCAGAATATTTTTCGGTGCGTTTGGGTGTGCTAATTTCGAAAACGGTTTATCAAAGTTGGTAACAGTATCCACCAATATATTGCGGTAAGATTTACTCAACTTTTAGTGTTGATCAATCGGTCAATCGGTTTATAAATAAATCAGTTATGTCAATTTGAAGTAAACCGTGAAAGACCTAATGGGAAAAATACTATAAAAATATCATTAGGTCAATTTGGCTGGAACTTTGGTTAACCATCATATAAATATCATATAAATCAAAGATAAATAATTTGGAAAACCGCAAAAACTGAAGTCCTCCCGAACGAAAACAGCTAGTTACATATAAAACACTTTATCAGACTCTTTTCTCACACATTATACTACTCTGATGGTATTATCTGATAAATTGAATTGAAAAAGTAAGCGTATAGAAATAGTGGATACTGAAACGATTTCATTTCACTTGGCCAATTTAATCTGGTTTGAAATTGAAATTCACGATTTAAAATTGCAAATTGCGCAGTAGTTTCGAATTAGAGCCATAAGATTCATTTTAATAAACCATGTGTAACCGCAGTCATTCAAAAAGGTAAGTCCAGGTAGCTGACGGAATTATACAACTCTGCATATTGTAGAAATTAAATTTTACTGAAATTCGTTTTGCACCAACACTAATAATCACAAGAAATTTTTTGTATCAAGCCAGACACCCATGTTCATTACATGTTTGATAACAAGTGAGTGATACTTGATTTTTGAATTCATTCGTTATGGTTTGTAACGATTAAACGTTATATCGTTCATGATTGAATCTATCATTCATATAAGTACACTATCTAGTGATCTAGAATGAGAATTTAGCATTTGGATTCGTTCTATAAATCAATAACAATTAATTTAAACATACGAGAGCATCTTGCGGAGGATAGAAGAACTAACATACTCATATAATTTTATAGAACGCAATGTTATTTTTGAGCCATCTTTCATAAAAAAGGTAGCAGGATTGATTTTTATTTTTGATCGCTGGTTTTGTAACACGATTCAAAAATAACTGAACTCATCTTCTATTCCTCAAATAGAGATCGTATATAAAGTCTTTCCTAATTTTGAACGGAATATTAGGTACGTGAAAGAGGAGTTCCACTAATTATTACTAACCTTTTTTTCGCTATAAAAAATGTCGGTATGCATGGCTTCATGTAATTGATATCCGAATTCATTATGGTATTCATTCAAGATTCAAGTGATTATCTTTTGCTTTCATAGATATTTCCAGGATATTATCACCAGGGGTGTATCAATTTAATTTTCACAACTTGGTGAAACGAAAGTTTCTCACTTTCAAGAATTCAACTGCGTTTTTATTTTCACAGCATCTGGTCATACGAGGAATAAAATTCCCAAAAGAAATTTATGATACAAACGCAGTTCCCCCACATGGTATCCTGTAAATCAAGGCTGGAGATGATTTTGGGTGAGTATTAATGCACACATTCCATTTTGTTTTCAAAATCTGTAATTGTAGGTATGTTATATCTCACCTAGAGTCATTTTCATCTGAGCTGCCAGGTCCAGTGGAGACAATTCTTGAAAGTGAAATATTCTATCCCTCCCTTTTCCTGGAAACTCTTCTCGTCACTCAGATGTTTCAATTCATATATTTGTAGTACATCTATTTCCTTTCAAAACTCTTGTAAATATAATAATATCTGTAATATTTTGTATTGGTCAGTAGACATTGTTAGTTCATGGTTCAAACATCCATGTGAGTAGCTTCAAACAGATGTTCAGTAATGAATAATAGTCTCGACACTTGTTGAATTGTCATTGTAGAACTTTTCAAGACTTTAGATCTTAAGATTCATTTGTATACAACACCTTCAAGTGTACATACTCTGAAAGACTTCAACTGGTTTCCACAGACATCCAAGGTTCAAGTGCAGTATTCTTTTAACTCGTCCAATATCAATTTTGTGTTTCTCATTTTAATGAAACGACACCCAGGTCGCTCCAAATCGCTCAAGAGGTGAATATTGAAGTCCACCAGTAAAAATAACTGATAGGTGACTATCAAGACGCTCATGGGGTGAAAATCGATGCCCGCCGCTAAACCCGTGAATATAGAAACCCCTTAAGACGAAAATGGGAGCCCACCGTCACCACAATACAGGACCAGTTTCGTGACCTACGTCAGAGACCAGACCAGGTACACCATCTGTTTTGGTGCATTGTAAATATTTTTTGTTATGATCAAGCATTCATTCCATTATATACCGTATACATTTGGTTATTGTTTCATTATTTTGCCGAGTATGAAAGGAAGTTATTGTTTTCTATTTAAAGGGAAGTTTGAATTTTTATCCCTTTCTATAAACAACAAATTCTGGCGTCCAGTCAATATTAATTTCAATATCTTTGCCTGACACATAATCTGAAACTAGCAAGTCAGTCCAAAGAACACCACTCCAATCT
>WOGR01006208.1:0-13238 GCA_015342045.1 Leptinotarsa lineolata | reverse complement strand
GCTGACGAACGTCAACCCTCAGAAGTCGAAACTTGTGCGAGCAATGGATTAACGAGGCCTTACCTTTTAACGTGCGATTACCCAGCACGGTGGCCCGACGGGGAATCGAACCCCGGTCTTCCGCTTGAAAGGCGGCGTTAATCAAGTGAGCAATATACATGGCTCGGAAAATGATTTCCCTCTGATGAATTCAATAGAAATGTTTTCCAATGGCTGTTAGTCAGTTGGAATCAAATCTGTGGACCACCGGCTGGGATATCCTCTACGGTATTCATGATGGCCAATTGATTCATCATTATTGAGTTGTCGAAGTACAAGATTCTTACCAAACAAACGCTGTTACTTTTCCATACGAAGGCATCTCGGAATCAGATTTGACTATTCATTAGATTCAGCTATGCTGGTATAGATCAATCAACATTTGAGTGTAAGCGTTCAGTAATCTGCTGAAAAAAAATTGTTTACTTTTCTAAGGCAGATTCTACTTTTGTGCAAATCATATCCTTAAGATAACCTGCTCCAGAGTAGGCAAAGAGTTGCTGCCTAGTTTTTTTTTTCAAAAAAAACACAGACACTACAGGATAAACCTCGAGGCGCTCTAAGAGCGGTGCTTGTGTGGAAGTAGTGATTCACATTGGATTTGAATCGCTGAATATTGAAACAATTGGGAGAAACGTTCTCAGGAAGTTTGTTTCACATAAACGCAGTTCTCCAAATGAACAGCGAAGTGCGAGGTGTACTGAGTTGAACTCCAAAATGGTGAGTAGCCACAGTCCGTCACGTATATCTGATATGCACCGCTCTTGATGCAATCAGATGTGCCAAGTTCCTTGAACACTTTCCGTTAAAGTATATATAGAAGAGGGACAAATTTACAACCTCTCTTCGATGTTCCAGACTATCAAGGTTGCAAGTTATGTTTTCCTCTCCAATCAGGCGAATGAATCTTTTCTGGATGGAATCAAGCAGCTTCAGGAATTTTCTATTGATAAAGGTGACGAATTTGTTTTGTACAGAATCAAGTATTTCAATATACGATATATACAGGGGGTTCCATATAACTGAAGCAAAACTGAGCTAACAATTCACATAAGCCATGTAAAGTGTACGAGCAGAGTTAGTATTTCTGAAGTCGTGACAAGTCCTGATCGGAAATCCAAGAGCTTTGTTAGCTTTTTTGTAATATAGGTAATATGCGAGTCAAATAACAGTTTAGAGTCATATAATACTCCCAAGTCCTTGACTTCAGACGTTTGTTTCACCTATGATATTTGAGATGGTTGATATTTTTGTTTCTTGTGCACGTGATGAAGTGGAAATTTTCAAGATTAAGAAATAGGGAATTCTTCTCGCAGAATTTCATAAGGTTATCAATAACATTTTGTATGAGTAGTGAATCGTTTGTAGATATCACAGTATGGAATACTTTCAAGTCGTCAGTGTACATCAGAAATTCACAGTAGGAAAAACAACTAGATATATCGTTGATATAAATGTTGAAGAGGAGAGGCCCCAGATGGGAGCCTTGGGGATTTCCGGAAGTAATAATGATGAATCTAGAACTGAACTTTCCCAGATTGACTGCTTGACAGTGGAAGGCCTATTTTTGATTTACGACAGACACCATCTTAGCACATCACCATGTATACCGATTTCTGCCAGCTTGTCGAGTAGAATTGCATGATCTATCTTGTCGAATGCCTTGCTGAAATCGGTATAAATGGCATCAACCTGGTCGCCCTTGTCCATGTTCTTCAAAAGATATTCAGTATAGATAAATGAGTTGCTTTCAATGTTGTAGTAGTGAGACAAGTAAGTTTCGTTTTTTCACTGATCTAGAATAGATTGAGCGATTGTTCAGGAGGAATTATTCCACGATCATACAAATAATTTTTTCTGTAATCAACTGAACATTTTTGTGATATATCGAGAAATATAACTGGATTTGATTTCACATTTCGTGGGATTCATATTGCGTTTCTTATGAGACTGAAACATTGATAACTTCGATATGCTTCCGTTTAGTATTAGGAAACTACTTCCACTGTATTCAGAATTTTGAATATTTGCAGGTACTCCACTGAAACCTTCGGCATTTCTATGCTAGAAATTGGACATTAGAAGGTGGGAAACATGTTTAATCTTAGATCGTATTAGTTTTGATTTCTGAGGCTTGAGTTTTACGGAGACTGGTGACTTCTGATTGAAACAGATTCAGATGTATTGCTGTTCTGGTGATTGAGGAAAGTGATTGCTTTGGATTTATTCTACGGCAGACTCCAGTCTTACCTTTTATTGAATGCTATTTTGCTGTTGTACACTCAATGAACTATAGTTTAAATGTACAAGTTATAACAATTTCAGAAATGATTCATTTCAATTGATTTCAACTGAGTTTTTTGAATTTTTTGTGTATGAATCACTTCATACAGGAACTATTGTAAACCATTTTTACTTCCTTCAACTAATCAATTGTCTTCAGCTGTATAAATCAATCCCATACTCGCTTCAAATATGCATTAGACAAATCAAAGATGCCGAAGATGAATAACGAAATGCTGAATTTACACTTCTAACAAATCGTCATCAAATCAACGCGAGCAATTATTTCAAACTCTATCTATATAAAAATCATATATGAATATAAGGCACAACGGGAATCCGCTTAAGCCGACAGTTGAAATTCGCAAATCTTCTGTAAAGTAGAACATTCGTCGTTTGAACATATGGGATACAATTTTCTCTCCCGATCCCTTTCTACGGATGCTGAACGAATTCAAAGTGTGAAATGTGAAACCGTATTGTAAATATGAAATATCCCCCTATCTGGAGCCTCAAGAAGCCATTTAGATTAGTAGGTTCCAGTTCTGCTTCATTTTCATTCGAGGAAATACAATAGAGGAAGTGATCGATTTTGCTTTGAAAATACCAGTTCCATCATTCGGAACTAGTAAGCATTTGTTCTGAAAATTTTTTAATATTCGTTTCATAAGGTTTGATTTCATACGGAACACGGACTCGCCTTTTACCAATTATTTCATTTTCTAATTTCCCTAGTTTCTTAGCAATCTGCAGCATAACTTTGAGTGTATCCTCTACTTCAGCGGTAGGAAAACAAATTAATGTCAAAAGCATTTCTGTTGTTAGCCACCGTGAATGATTCATTGAAGTTGAAACAGTTTTGGCAAATTGGACGGAGATATATCTGTATACGTATACGATAATACTGAATTCAATGACTTTGGAGAAATATTCTGCAATCTTCCATTGAAGAAAAGGATGTTCATCCTGAATGAATTCTGGCTTGATGTAGGTTATGAAAATGATTGCACAATATTTTGACAAGTACAACTACAATATTTCTCTACTGATACGCCTTCGATACGATTAACCATGAGATACTATTATCACTTATACATTACCTTGGATTCAGCAAGACGTCAGTGGAACTCCTCGAATCGTAGTTTACAGATCGTCAACAATATGTGAAGATTGATGATAAAATTTCAGATAGTCCAACTATTCAACGAAGTGTACCACAAGATACCATTCTCAATCCTCTTTTATATACATTGTATACTTCACACTTTCATTATCATTTTTATCATTTCAATTATCATATATATGCCGATGATACTCAAGTGAACTTTTCTTTCAATATGGATGAAATTGAAAAAGCTAATGTTATAATCAATGCAGACTTACTGCGACTCGTAACGTTATCGGAAAAACATTTTCTAAATATCAATTCTACAAAAACTGGCACCATTTTATTCGGAAATGAAATTTAAAAAGAAGCTACGAATAGCCTACGAACCTGTATCAATAATGATGTTATCAACTTCAGCGATCATGTGAAAAATCTTGGTTTACATCTGGACTCAAAATTGTGGTTCGACAAACATGTCACTTCCAAACTGAAAACGGCATTCGCAGCTCTAAAATTGTTATATCCTCATCGAAATGCAACAACTTCAAAAACAAAAAAAATACATCTCGATTCGATGGTTCTATCAAATTTCAACCATTGTGACATAATTTATGGTCCTTTTCTTCGAAAATCTGATGCCTTTCGTATCATTTTTATGTCTGACTCTCAGTCTCGAAAAAAGAGACAAAATTTCACACAAGCTTAAGGAAATGGTGAAAAATGAGAAATGGAAATTTTCTATATTTTTTAATACTTTCATTTGTAACTGAAGTTACCGTACCGTTTCAAACCTAAACATTAGTTTACATTAGTTTAATGTTTGAGTTTGAGAATGTCCTTATAGGACAAAACTGCAGTAACTTTAGTTACAAATAAAAGTGGTGAAAACATAGAAAATTTTCGTTTCTCATCTTTCATGATAATCTTTCACCATGTGGTAACGGCTACATCCATCAATTTATTTTAAGGAAATGGGCTGGTTGAGTACGTCTAATTGTCGTTTACTACATTCACCATTAGTTAGTACTTGTTGCTTATTTCATAAAATTCTCAAAACTGATACACCTGAATATATGTGCAGGAGAGTCACATACAGAATAAATGTTCATAATATCAATTTGAAGGGAAAAATATTATTGATATCCGAATGCATGGAAAAAAAATATTCAAATCCTTTCTCTCTGATCAGATTGCTATATAATTACCTCTTTATTGGATATTCCCAATTTTGCATTGTTTTCGAATTACTTCAACAAAAAACCACCAATGATATAACCGAGTGAATAAAATGCATCTTTATAGTTTATATCAGTTTAACCAGTGGTATAGGTAAGAATTATTTATATAGGTTATGTGTACTTACCTTATTATAAGTGGGTAGATTTGTTATTAATGATTCAGTATTTATTATTTGATTCAGGGGAGTGCAGCAGAATCAGTCAACTAACCTAACACTACTCTCTTTGCTTTGCTCTCTTCTTTGGGTTAAGTTATACAGTTTTTCAACTCAATGAACTACACCTTACGATTTGATCTCCATAAACTTCACTCAAGAAATATCACGACATGTTTCGCTATCACAGTAGCTTTTTCGTAAGCTGTATTTTATGAAAAAAGTCAATTTCAAAATGAAAAAGCTACTGTGATAGCAAAACATGTCGTGATATTTCTTGAATAAAGTTTATGGAGATCAAATCGTAAGGTGTAGTTTTTGAAATTACTATGGACCTTCATCAAGTAACGGCCGAATCGATCAGAAAAAAAAAAGTTCTGTGATTGTTTTACCGGCAAGCAATAAACAATTCATTATTATAATTATCATCATTATATTGAAAATCGAAGCAACATGATGGGCACTTATGATTACTTTTGTAATTGATGCTGATAAATCATTACGTATAAGAGCATCTTATAAACCTTTGGATAATAAAGGAGAGAGAGATAAAATTTTTAAAACTCAACTCATTCTATGAATTCTTTCCAGTCAATGAAAAAAATTATATTCATATAACGATGAACCTGTTGTTATTTATCAGTTATTGATACTCAGGAGTACTCCTATTTTGAAATTCAAAACTTGTTTTTTTTGAAAATGCTCGAATTGAAAAAAAATATAATTGACAAAAATAATATAATTATATGAACTATTTTCAAAAAACTTGATAACTTTTCAATTATTTCATGACATAACTGATGGAATTATGTTTCCACACCGACGTCAAATGGAGCGATATGCCAATATACATTCACAGAGACAATTGAACTCATCGTGTGATCAGTTTTTATAACGGGTGATTTTTTAAGAGGTATAGGATTTCATTTTCAAAACAACACAAAAAATTAAAAAAAATTGATGAAATCTCCATTGAAATCGATGAAACGATCAATATAATTCAATGTTTGGAGATGATTTCATGCAAATGCTGTCCGTGGCTCCGCTTTAGATGGCCCATGCGTAAGGTCCAATTATAGCACACTCTCTAACATATCGACCGGTATTTCACGTAAAAATGCTACAATATTGGCTTCCAAAGCGTCAGTCGTTGCTGGTTCATCCCTGTAAACATGAGTGAGATGAACTGTTCACCGAAGGCGTCTCTTAATTGGGCCATTGTTTCGCGTGCCTTGTGGCATGTGGCACCGTCTTGTTGGAACCACATGTCAGGCATGTCCCATTCTTTCGTTTTGGGCAACAAAAAATCGTTAATCATCACACGGTAGCGCTCACCATTAACAGTAACATTCCAGCCATTGTCGTTTTTGAAGAAGTACGGCCTGATGATGCCACCGACTCATAATACACACCAAAGAGTGACTTTTTCGGAATGCATCGGTAGTTTTTGCAATGCTTGTGGCTGGTCTTCACTCCAGATGCGGCAATTTTGCTTATTAACGTATCCATTCAACCAGAAATGAGCCTCGTCGCTAAACACATTTTCGATAAATTTGTAGATCTTCCTCCAACTTTGCCAGCGCCCATTCACCAAAGGTCAGACGCTGTGGGAGGTCGTGTGGCTTCAATTCTTGCACCAGCTGTATCTTATTAGGTTTTACACCCAAATCCTTTCGCAAAATATTCCACGTAGTGGAGTAACAGAGGCCCAATTGCTGCGAACGGCGGCGAATCGATATTTCACGGTCATAACGAACACTGGCGGATATAGCCGCAATATTTTCTTCGGTCCTCACTCCACGTATGCGTGTTGGTGGTTTTATGTCCAATAGTATAAACTGGGTTCGAATTTAGTCACAAGCTTCCTAATAGCTCCCTCGGTAGGCCGAAGAAACTGCACAATGCACTTTCTTAACCGAGCATAAATTTTGATAATAAAATTCAATAACTTGCAAGCGTTGTTATAGACCAAACTGAACACGTATGACAATGACACAAGACACGATTTACGCGTGATCTGTCAAAAACAGTGTTGCCAAAAAGATACCAGCGACAAAATCACTCATTTGAACTGGTTCATAGATGAGAGCGTCGCTGAGAAAAATGTGTAGAGTTGAAAGAAGACCGTGTTGAAAAAAAAATAAATCTGGAAAGATGTCGGAAACTTTTCAGACCACCCTTTGTGGTTTTCCGAAACAATTCATAATTTGAACTTGATGCTTTTTATCAATTTTAATCATCTGTAAATGTATTTTTTTTTTACTTTAATAGTTGTGACGTATCCTATACAATTGTGTAACTGTCTTTAAAGAAAATTAAAGTTTTATTATTATCATCTGCAGTAGCGGAACCTGCCGTAGTCATAGACAAATCGTCAGGCATAAAAACTGCAGACCACGGCCCACAAATTCAGAAAATAGCTCCAACACAGTCGCATCTGGTCATGAAAGTTAATTCTCTTCGCAGCATTCTGTAGAGGGTGTCAGGGCCGTACATGCCCATTTCCTCATTTCGCAATAGTATGTCGTGTCAATGAGATTATTACCAAAGATCCAATGTTCTGAGAAACCCCGTACCCATCTAGATACTGTTTCATAATGTAAATCTGTTGTATATACATACTAGGTTGTCCTACAACACCATTACGGCAAAGCAGTCACTCGACGAAGCTGCACCACAAGAAAACGGTAGAACACGCTATCAACTGCCTTTCCACGGAAATGGTGAGTACCAACCAAATAAATGTTCAGTCGTTAAGGTGGTGGTTAGTTTATACAGGGCGTTTTGAAAATTCTGCATACTTGAAAAGGCTTTCTGGCAAAAAGAGAAAATCCAGCCTCACTTTTTTTTCAGGAAAGCCTTCCTGAGGAAGTCACACATCTTTGAATGGATTTGGTGAGGTATATATTGTATAACTTGAACCACTGAAAATGCGTTATACCATCTTTTTGTGTTGACTGGAGATGTTTACACCATTGAACACTTGAAGAACCGTCCGGGTGAAATTTGGTTTTGATATGAATCGACTTTCTTGTCGTTCAAGTATAGCTTACTGGAAAAATGCTGTTAGCAACCATTTTTAATAATAGCTCGCTAGAAAAGTTTACAAAATTTTTTTCTTTAATTATAGCGATCAAACAGTGATAGTTTATGTATTTACCTAATTTATAAAAATCTAGAGATTGATTATTTATTTGATTTAATTACGGGTATTCCAAATGTAATATACATATAAGATGTATGGTGATACGTTAGTTACTTAAGAATTGTTTATATTTTTGGTCAAGGAAATGTGACAGTGAAATTATATTGTTTTCATACAAAAAAAACAATAATGAACTCACTAGATCGTGATTATTTATAATATTCAAAAAGTGTAACTTGATCTATTTATTACTAAATAAAAATATTTACTGTAAAGAAATGTAGTAACAGTATTTCCGATTTTCTATGTTGTTTGTTAATGTATGTGTCTGTTTTGAGAGGCAAAAAAAGTAATGCATAATTCCAAAACAACAATAATCATAATTGTATGCTTCATTGCCCAAAAAACTACGGCTCGTATTGACAAAGCAGCAAAGGTTCTTTATATACTACGAAACTAGTACCCAAAGACAAATATGGTTGTCCAAGTACCTAAGTCCAAGTACTTACAAATAACCTAAATAATATCTGCACAAATATTTACATTAAACAATTTTATACAAACACATACGGGGTCTGTTGAAAAAATAAGGTAAATTTTCATTATTCTCAAAAAATATTTATTCATTCATCAATTTCTAATTTGTCTCCATCAAATTAGTCCCCTCATATATAATACACTGCCAGCGTTTTTCCCAATGCTCGAAGCAGTTCTGATATGCATTATTTGGTATGTCTTGAGCTCTCTGAGCGATTCTGTTTTTATCTCCTCAATCATCGCAAAATGCCATCTTCTTAGGGTATCTTCAATCTTGGGAATAGAAAAAAGTCGCTGGGGGGCCAAATCTGGTGAATATGGTGGCTGAGTCATGATTCCAGTGTTGTTTCTGGTCAAGAAATTACGAACAAGCAATGGCGAGTGAACAAGAGATGTATTATCGTAATGCAAAAGCCATCAGTGTTTTTCCACAATACCGTACGTTTTCTTCGTATTGCTTCTCGCAAGTGGCGCATAACTTCAAGATAATATTGATCGAACGACCATGTGACTCCACTATTATCGAATATCATATTCGAAATCATCCATAGCTCAAATGAATGATCGAGTTCAACGTATCACTTTGAACATTATACGATAGGTTGTCTTTTATGTTTCGTGATTTGGTAACCCTAGTGTTGCAGTCTGGCAACCCTAGTGTTGCAATCTGACAACTGACAGCTCTATCGAAAGTTGAACATTTTTGAGGTTATACGTTTGACATATGAGCGAACGTTTTGACATACGAGCGCTATTTGTGTTGTTTACAGTAACTTAAAGATTCATCTCGGCCCAAAAATGGAATTGAATCGTGACCATTTTCGTGCGATTATTTTTTACAACTTTCGACGTGTATTAACTCAGCAACAGTGTATGGATGAACTTGATTCAATTTTTGGCGATGAAGCTCTATCAAGGACCAGTGTTCATCGACGGTATGATGAATTCAATCGTGGTCGTAGTTCACTCCAAGACGAATTTCGTGAAGGTCGTCCAAAATCGGTTGTTGTTCCGAAAACCATTGATGCTGTGCGCGAACTGATGTTGCGAGATCGTCATATGACCTATCGTGAGATTGAGACAACCTTAGGCATTAATGGGACCAGCATACAGT
Organism: Leptinotarsa lineolata; assembly: GCA_015342045.1. Lineage (NCBI taxonomy): Eukaryota > Metazoa > Arthropoda > Insecta > Coleoptera > Chrysomelidae > Leptinotarsa > Leptinotarsa lineolata. The sequence goes on along the minus strand of WOGR01006208.1, from coordinate 3,619 downwards.
CAATATTGCATTAACATTTGAAGCATTTCCTTCGACCAATCGACACGAGCCTTTTTTTGAGCGATTGACAAATTGTGTGTGATCCAACGAGAACAAAATTTTTTGACAGTCAAATGTTTATGCAATATTGAATGTATGCTAGTCCCACTAATGCCTAAGGTTATCTCAATCTCACAATAGGTCACATGACGATCTTGCAATATCAGTTCTCGCAAAGCATCAATGGTTTTCGGCACAACAACTGATTTTGGACGACCTTCACGAAATTCGTCTTGGAGTGAACTACGACCACGATTGAATCCATATGGGCGGTAAACTAGGAAAGTTCTCATGAATTAGGCGAGCTACTTCCTGTTGTGTTCGGTTTTCATCTCCGTAATCAATCATTTTTAAAACTGTTATTTTATGCATTTCCATCAATCTAACCATTTGTCAGACTTGAAGTTAACGAACTTTGAACTTGAACTAAAATACTGACAACTAATGTTGTAACATACAAAACAATTTGACAAAACGTTTTAAACTAACGTTGCCACGAAAATTATTCACAGTTTTTTAAAAGATACCATCTAAAATGAACATCGCTATGGTTTTTGCTTACTTTCTTATTATCAATACCTCAACATGAAATAAGTTTTGAGTATATTACAATAAGTTTTGAGTGTATTTTATCGAATTTTGGTAACCACATGATTTCAATTTATTTATCTTAATTGTTGCAATAAACTTGAAAGAGATAACATTTTTGAATAGAGAATGAAGAGACCTTTCAAACAATATATCACAAGCCTATACTTCACATTTGAAAAATTGGGGGTTGTACCTGTCATTCGACGGGAGTTGAAGGTAGGGGTAGCGTTTTCCCGTTGAAATATGCCGAATGATAATTCAAATTTGATGTGTTTCGGGATTTTTCAAAAATATGTACAGTAACCGAATCAATGGAATGCTTTATCTTTTAATGTTATTCAGATTGATGCTGAGGAGGCAATAACGCAAGTATCTTATTCCGAAACATCGGTGTCCGTCACAATAAGGATGTCAGTGTTCCATGTCAGTGAAATTTTACATCTTTCATATACTATATTGTGTAACAATCCTCTGTATGAAATCTGCTTCAATTCCATGACGAAAGTTTGGATTACGAACTGCTATGCTATTGCCAGTAGTTACATGTTGAGGTTAGACATTTTGCATTTGCTGCCAGGAATAGGCAGAAAATATATACGATTCGCTTTGGTATAATACAAAATGTATAATTGGAAAAAATCATTTTGAATTTTTCAACTTTCACAAAAGAGGTTCAATACACCCATTTTTCATAACCGAACCCAGAAAACTTTTCGAAAATTCAAATAGGGCGAATGAAGGTTTGACAAACACTTACCATTTTCTTTCATTCACTATGGTGTAGCCTCCGCAAATTTAATTTCATTGTAAAAGTTTCAACCCAGTTCTCTTTTATAAATATTGGATTTTACGCTTCTTTGCACACAAGAATATTACCACTGATTTGATTTGTGGAAAAAGTTGAGATAAAAATGTCGGCCATGAGGAATGTAAACGCGGTACTTAGAAATGTAAAGGTCGCTTGTATTTTCCGGAAATACGCTTCTCAAGATTTTACTCAGAGGCAGAAAATACATCTTGACAAATTCAGTTTGAAAATTCCAGGTTGAATTTGTACAGTGGAAATTATAGCATTGCATGTGAATCCATAAATTTTGAAGTTATCTCATCAATGGATTGATAAATAAAGTTCTTGTTTATGATAACAATGCCAGAAAAATATTTTTTTCGTATTCAAGAAATACTTCATTGTGACATTTTACAAAAACTATTTTGCTATACAATAGCTTCATTGAAATTCAATTGTATGTTCTCAAAATTAATTTTATGATACATTCAAAATACTTAATAATTGGCGCAGTCTGTAGGATTTGTTCAATAATGATGGAATTCCTGCGCTGAAACTTTTAGGGGCGTATGTGGGAAAACCTGCTGGAATGAGTTTTTCATCAGGAACGAATTTTCGATAAAAGTAATTCAATTCTCGGTTTACAGTGTTTCAACCATGAGATAATCATTTCAAGTCTAATATATAACCACACGAAACGATGTAGATAGTAGTACTTCAAATTAATTTTAAACACTCGCGAAAAAAAACACAGAATACATGAGTATTGTATACCCGTCTAATTTTCTGAAATTGGGAAAAAGTTTGTTTTAGATGAGTAAAACAAAAAGTTTAATGATTGCAATGCTCGAATATAAACCAGATTTCAACTACAGCAGCTCAGTACGAATCTGAGAGCATGAAACATTGTCAATCACCTTCAAACAAACCTTTACATATATTCCACCTGAAGATCTCACAACGTCCAGGCCACTGCGTCACAGCACCATGTGACAAATCAAATCCCAGAATTTCCATAATGGAAATATTCAAACTTCACGACATTGTATCTGACGTGAATGCCAAAACGGTAATCTCTTCTTCTTTTGTTGGAGTCAATGTTCTCTCTTCGATGGCCAGTCCATATTATAATGTCACTGTGTGCGTGGCCTTTTTTGTTAAGTTATAGTTTATAGCTTAAGACATAGTATAAAGAATCTTCATAATATGCATGAGATGGACTCTGAATCGATACTAACTGATCATTTTAAAAAAACTGGCTTGCATGTAAACCTATATGTATGGAAGCCAGAAATCATACGTAAACCAAGATCCTGTTTTTGTTGAATTAGTGTATCTTAAGCATGCTGAAGTTTTGTTTATCTACAATTTCCGCTGTTTGCACAATCTGAAGGCCACCGGTCAAATTTTTCAGTATGGACGACAAACTGTAACAGTTTTTCATATCGCCTTGATAATTTGTTATATAATTTAATCGATATCTTTTGTTACTTGCCTAAACTATCTTCGATTTATATTACCTATATTGAAAAAATTAATTGAAGCAAATCTTGGCAATGAATGCAATCGATATTATGATTTGTGTTTCTGTATTACTGACCGCAGTGTATTTGATATTTTTTCTAAACAGGCGGTGCTTTCATACAAAGTACAAAGAAAACTTTATTCCATACACTTCAATTTTTCATAGGCAAATCGCTTTTGACTAATTTTATATTGTGAACCATTCAAATATTTTTTTTTAACTTGTATACACTTTGAGAGTACATCCGGTTGTTTCAAAAGTTTTGTCGGTTTTAATATCATGTGTAATTTCAACCTAACAGTATGTTGTACAATCAAAAAGAGCGTTAGTTCAGCAGTCATATATAACGATTTTATTAAAACTATTGGAGAGAATAGAAATGTCAAATGGAAAGAATTTAAGAAACAGAGAAATGAAGTAGTAAATTTATTAAAAAAGAAAAAAGAACATTACCTTTTCGATAGAGTAGATATGTATAAAAATAACTCTCAGCTGATGTGGAAAACATTATAAAACCTTATAAACGTGAATTGCCGAAACTTTCCGAGCTATAAAGAATTCAAACTTAACAAACCAGATGTATATTTTTTGGGAAAGAAAGTTTTTGGCTTTCTACTACTCCATCTTGATACAAAAAATGTGGGAATCTTCCAAAGAAAGGAAGGAAGCAATCATTT